>DF836586.1:24906-34912 GCA_000950595.1 Mucor ambiguus
GTAGAAGTTCAGTCTTTATCCATGGCCAACTATATATGGCCATGTCCAGAGTAACCTCTGCATAAGGAATGACTGTATTGTTTCTTACCAACAACCCTCAAACTGAAAATGTAGTATATCCTGAAGTTCTTTACAGAGAAACTACATAACCAAAAATAAATTTCATTAACCTCTAATTTTTATCAAATGCGTATAGTCCTCTACTATAAAATTCTTGATTGATCATGTAAACCCCCGCCCCCCTCCTTTGATTTAAATGAAACCCACAGGGTGACGCCGTCATCGAGCGTAGCGAGATCAAACGGCTAGTAGAAGTATATATTCTTCTAGAACAGACGTATTCTCTCGTCTACTCATTGGACCTCACACTCAAAATGGTATACGCAATGTTAGGTAGCTTGATAGCTCTACATGTCTCATCAGAATTCGCATTTAGATGAGCAGTTTGTAACCATCTAATCGATTATATAGCGAAATGCTTAACAAAAGTAAACATATAGTAGACTGGCTAAACTATAGTGCTTTTCAATCGCGTTTCCCCTCTTGATTATCCACTTCACAAACATCGACTGTCATTTTCAATATGAAGGGCATTGATTCTGCTACAAGCCAAAGGCTTAACCCAAATTACCATCGTCTCCAGATTAGACGGATTCTTGTCTAAATCGATACAATCGAGCTATTTTGTAATAATTCGACTAAAAAGCTGTGCCTATCACCCCATACTTTCTAATGCATCCTTGGAGTGCTTTTCGAGACTCATCCAATGGCTCAAATTATAATATGTGTTTAGAATAAAATTACTGAGCAAAATTGAAAAATATGAAATAGTTATTCTGGCCAAAATGTTGTAATTATATATGTAAACGTCTCACAAAAGTAATTTTCGGTGATGCGCTGAGGCGATAACATCACTTTGATTTAATACGTGCTATAGTAAAATTCTTCATTTTAAGGGTCCAAAACGCGATCGTTTGATTTTTGGTAAAATCCATGAGGGGTACCTCATGCTTTTGAGTTGATTTTTGGCCAAGTTTTTTGGGACCCAAAAATGTTGAGCAAAGGTGTCAGAAAGTAGCTGCTAGTTGAGAGTAACTGTTTGGTCTACTCTGGCAGTCTAAAACGGATCTTAACACGTCTCATACGCATATGAGCTTCACTGCGCTTTGCATACATTTGAAGGATAAGACGCACTGCAAACATACCGTCTGTCCGTATATATAAATTGCACACATTGCATTGACAAGGACGAATTTCAAAATATATTAATAAAAGCAGAGATCCTAAAAACGATGCTCCAACAGCAATATCAAGACATAAATACAAATAATTGTGCATTTTACCAGAGCCACCGAGTTTCTATCAAATTCAGATGGGATAGGATACTTACGGCAGTTGAAATGAACGCCTAGTCAACCAGCCAACATTGTGGCACCATCGCATTAAGGTTTTGCCTGTTTCGTCATATTACAGCAATAAGGCCATTTTGCATGAATGTAAAACACACGAGAGAAAACCGGGGTATCATCACCTTTTTTCTATTTTTCTCTTCTTTTTTTATCCTCTGTATCAAACACATAATGGAACAACGTAATGAATTACCAAAGCACATGCCTGTCGATATGGCTTTAGCTCCAGACCAAAAGCCCTATGAACATACACATGTCATACATACAAGCAAATCCACCTCAGAAGAAAACAAGCTCGCTCAACACAGTCTGTCACCAGAAAAACTTGGCGTCGTAGGTTATGTTAAGGATGTCGCAGGGTTTGTAAAGGATGTGGTTCATGAGAGAAGATCTGCTCGTAGAAGCTCTGCTTCATCCATAACATCTGCTTCTGAAAAGCCCTTGATTGAGCAAGAAACAGCAGCGGGAACAGGCGAGGAAAAGCAGAGACGAAGATCTTCTGCTGAACACGTATTGCAACAACAGCAAAAGGAACAGCAACAACAACGACAACCCCCTACTGGTTTAGCAGGTGCTGTAACTGGTTTATTCCCTGGTGTAGGCACTAGCAATGAAAATGCCGCTGGTTGTACTCATGCCGATGATCTCCGTAGTCAAATGATGCATATTAACAACGAAGAAAACAGTCGTAAGGTTTTGTAAAGAAACCCCCCCCCCAAGTGTATATTAATAAATAAAAAATTATTTCTTGTGCTTTCGACTAGTTGACTCTCCTGCAATGTCTTTTGCTGTGTCTGATATCAGTTGATACTACAGAGATTTGTTGAGTAACTCGTTTGTTTTAGAGTGCATGAGACCATTACCAGACTGTCATTACGTCGTGAACACAACTAAATATGAGGCGATTTAGTATCCAGCGTGCGCTTTTATCCGATTGACTTTGTCTTTACCTTGACATCTTCCATGGATACAACTGCTCTTTTACCGTGCCTAACCCACTCGTTATTCACTATTCGCGCCATTGGCTCACATGATACTTACGCTGCAAATGCTTCGAGATCAGTTGCCATAGTTTCTAATAAACATTTAGCTTGCAGATTCACACAAGTAATAAGATAATACTTACGCATTTGAGTCATCACCACTTCAGCCAAAGAAGCCACAAATGCCTCAGAGACATCTTTTCTCAAATGTCTAGCAACTGTAGAATCCATGTTATTCCAGAAATGCTAATGTTGCCTTACTACGGATGCAATACCTTGATCTTTCACAATTTCATTGACTTGGTGCCAGATGGCTGCTTGCAATCTCTATGCAATGTGGTTCAGTGGGCTAGTTATTATATAAAGGCAAAGGATCTACTTGTTGTGATTGTTGCTCTTGGTCCTGAGATTGTTCTTCTTCGCTCTCAAAGTTCATGTGAGCTTTTGTAGAGTGATTACACAAGAAAAGAAATTTATCCAAACCATTTTTTTTGTGACCCTTCCTTCTCCTTGTCTCTCCACACTCTTCCCGCGCTCGACACTCATAACGGATATGAGCTGCATATAAAACTAGCGGCGTGACCAATTACGCTACATCCTGATGATATCCTAGTTGCCATAAACAGCTGTTTTGAGGGGAGGACATGGGGAAAAGAAGGGAGGATATTGTTGTTTTTCTTTTCTTCTTCTTTTTCTTCTTCTCCAACAAACAATCATGCCAATCCCATCCATTTTATCTTCATCTTCTTCAAATGCTATTCCACTTCCTGTGGTTACTATTACAACTCCATCACTTGATGAGATTTCCCACCAAGAGGATCCAAAATGCAAACAGCAGCCTACTATCAAATCACAAGCTAGTGCAATCAGTAGCAGTTCTATGGAAACTGAGGTCAGTTACAATACAAAACAGCATAACAAGTCATGCCACAAGATAAACAACAAGGTGGTGTTGCTGCATGCGAGACGTGAGGACGACGACAAAGTTGCAAATATCAATGAAGATAGACTTCGCCCTGTGTGTGCTGGTGGTTTGTATGCTGGGTCAGTTTTCCGTGGCACACAAAAGTGTGGTACAGCTAGTTACGAAGTGAATGTAGAGCTGCTGGTAAGTGCTGTGTGTGTGTGTGAGTACAAGTCTTACTTATACCATGTCCTTCCATTAGCATGTGGATATGAAAGAGAGTAATCTTTGCGGCTATTTGAAGATTAAAGGATTGACTAGCGAATTCCCGGAGCTTACGGTATGTGGATTGATATTGATATGCTCATGTCAGATAGGCTTACCAAGTTGAATGATAGACATTTTTCCAAGCCGAAATCATTGGACGCAAATACTCTTTTCACACTCGCAAATGGCAGGCAGATCAGCAAAGCGACCTTTTGCATTGGGTAAGTCAACTGCATTTGCAAGCCATTGTAAATACATTTTCGACTGACTTGGTGTTGTATAGAAAAAGTTTCCATCTTTCAAGCCTTATGTAGACACATTCAACCGTGATGATTTCAACTACGATGACAAGGCCAATGACGACTTTATTTACATGAGATGGAAGGAGACGTTTTTGGTGCCTAATCACCATGTGAACGCTATTGATGGTGCTAGTTTCGCCGGCTTCTATTATATCTGTTATCAACGCTCAACTAATAGCATCAGAGGTTTCTACTTTTTCCGTCATCACAAAGATTGGTTTCAGGAACTGAACTTGGATCATATTCCTGCAAATGATTTTGGATCATTCGAGTTTCGTTGAATCAATTCAGACAGTGCACATTTCAACAAATATTACCCTATGGCTCTCACAAATACCTAGTTCTTACATAACTTTACCTTCTTTCTTTTGTTCATGTATATATCTACTCTTTAGTTTCTCCATGCCTCCTTTTTTTCCTTTGTATATCATTTGGATGATTAAAAACATCTTGTAATTTCGCAATTTTTAGTAGAGTTTGGGTAATCAATGGTCTGTGCTCTGTCCCGAATACATTTAAGCTTGATCCACCTTTTCGTCGTGATAGAATAGGTGCATTAATGGCTCCAAAACAAACCTAACAGGTGGGCCAAATCAAGGGCCTTTTCTTGAAATATGTTATATATAATTGACCATCTTAAATCAGGCTATCAAAACATCGAGGCGACGCACGCAAGCCTTGCCATTAAGTCAATAGACCTTCGAATTACACAACGGCATATCAAGCTGGATCAGCTTTCAATGTGCAGTATACCAGCCCTAAATGATTTATTGGCTGGAGGATAACGCGCGTGTGCGTGGTTTTGAATAAATTCAGATTTGCGCGCGGCTCCTTTACCCATTTTACGTTTTTCCAATATGACAATCGATTGCTACAAACTCTTGGAGTTGGACAAGGTGGATGCCACTATTAGCGCTATCAAAAAAGCCTATCGAAAGCTCGCCTTGAAATATCATCCTGACAAGCAGCCCGCAAATGCAACAGAAGAGCAAAAGGAGCAAGCCAACACCTCTTTCCAGCAATTAGGCATGGCGTACGCTGTGCTCAGTGACCCCAAACGCAAGGAGCGCTATGATCGAACTGGAAGCATGGATGAAAGCGAGTTTGAAGGTGAAAAGGACTGGAATGCCTACTTTAAAGAACTGTGGACAGGCGTTGTCACTTCAGAGACTATTGAGGCACAAAAGGCAAAATATCAAGGTACATGTTGGAGAGTAATTGCATATTCACTAGATATTGACAGAATGCTATCTCAAGGTTCTGAAGAAGAAAAGAAAGATGTGCTTGCAGCTTACGAAACATACAAAGGAAATATGGGCAGTATTCTGGATACAATCGAGTGCAGCACAGCTGCGGATGGTGAGAGATTCAAAAAGATGATTCTTTCAGCTATCAACGACAAGAATCTCCCACATTACGAGTTATTCGACAAGACAACGACACCTAAAGCGCATAAAAAACGTCTGGATACCGAGAAAAAGGAAGAGGCAAAGTTCTTGAAACGACAGGAAAACGACAAGAAAGAAAAGAAGCCAGAGAAAAAGAGCAACGACGAGGACACTTCACTTTTAGCATTGATACAGAGCAGAGCCAAAGAGAGAATCGCAAAGATGGATTCTATTATTGATTCAATTGAACAAAAGCAAAAGCACGGCAAAAAGAGAAAACAGCCTGATATGCCATCAGAGGAAGAGTTTTTGAAGTTGCAATCAAAATTATTCAAAAAAAACTAGATGAAATCAGCAGAGGCTATACTAATAGGGATGAAACTGTATATGAAATGTCTATTTGCCACCACCAAGATGCCTGTGATTCCAGTGTATCATGTTAATACTACTTGAAATAAACCCAACATCCTTAAATCACACTTACTTTGCTTTGTGATCTCCGGGAGAAACGTACTTTTTCAGTGACCAAATGCCTCTTTTAAAAAATCTGACAGAGAAAGACGTTAGATCAAGCTCCCGATATTTTCACTATGCATTCATACTTTGCTCTGGATTCGTATTTCTTTAGCTGGTCCAACATGCCCGCATATTGCGCTCCCTTGGCTACATAAATACTTGCTAATCCAGCTTTCAACATTTCTGCAGATACATTTTTCTTGAGAAAGAATGGCGGCTTTCTGACATAGGCCATAGCTACCTGTACCATGCATTAAATCAGGCTCTCTGGATCATCAGCATGTATCCTTACCACACGAGTGTATTGATCTCTACTCAACAATTGTACTTGCACTCGCTTGTTCAGCACTAATTTCGTCAAGAATTGCTTTGCCTCTGCACTAAATGGTTGGGCCGGCATGCCAAAATGAGCCCCTTCAGGCGCATCTACACCAGCTATACGTATCGAGATGGTTTGATTCTGCAATTCCTTTCGAGTTTTTGGTATATTTCTGATCCATCCCCAACCCAATCCTGGTGTATGGTAAAGGCGGAAGTTATCACTGTCTCCAACTGCTACCACCTTTCCTCGTATCTTTGTTGCTTTCTCAAATACTTCGGGTGGTATATGGGCAGCTGTTTTGTATCTTTTGCCGACCACAAATCGAGACACTGCCCATACAGCAGGTATGCCTATCACGATGCCCACTGCTAGAGGACGCCATATACTTTGAACCACTGAATCTGCCCAGTTAGATAATTCCTCTTCTGATCCCACATAAGCATGAAATGTTGCCCTGATTTCGTTCCATGTTTTCCGAGGTTCTTCGTCGTCCTTTTTCTTATCTGGCATGTTGTTTATGAATCAAATAAAAGAAAAGGTGTGTAGGTGTATTGCACTTGAAGGATTGTAGGCCACCCAAGACGCGGAGTTTATCCGATGCCATACAATGGCATACTAACATTGGATTTGTTGTAAGGCAATTGCCTTCAAATGCCAGGGCCATATCATCGTTCATGACTTGAAAGAAGACATGTGTGTACTGGTCAGTCCAAGCATTTGGCCAAGACATCCATATGTCTGCATTTGATAGTGTGCTCATACAGCAGAGGGCATTGTCGGAGTAGATCCATCAAGACGAAATCCACCATAATTTATACATTTTAAAGAGATTCTTGCCCAAATGCTCACATGAAGCAAGTAAAACTTCAAGTGGATATTATGCATTCATGTGCCAATTATTCCTGTGATGACTACAGGTATCAATGTCGAGTAGTTGAGCATGCATTAGCATAGCACAGATGGTGCTAGTAGTCACAACGAAAAAATTCTCTGGTGTTTGACTCTGGTAGCCCGTCCCAAAGATGGGTGATGGGTTGAGCACTAAACATTTACTCTATTTCACTATACCAAAAAAATTATTATTTTGGGAGACGAGACAGATAGAAAAATGAGCAACAATAACAATAATAATGGCGAGAAAGATGTTTCTCTTGTTCAACAAGTAAAAATTTAATTTGAAATACTGGAGAATTGCACATGTTTAATATTTTCCTATAGAACAACGACACAGCCTCTCCTTCGACTTCTTCACCAAACGCCACCAACAACAGCAACGACGATGAAGAAGTTATTACGCAACTTACGCTGGCTGGCTTGAAGGTGCTCATGGTTCGCAAACGCGATCAAATCATATACAAGTTACCCGATAACATGCAAGTTGCTGCGATTGGTGATGAGCAACGCCAGCAGCTCATGAAAGAGATTCAATCACTTCACGCTGCTACAATGGCTGCTGCTGCCAATGCCCAACAGCAACAGCAACAGCAGCAACAACAAAAGCCAAATGATATCAAACCTATTGCGCCTAGAAATGAATCACTCAATCCCTTAGATACGCCTCCTAAACCTACTGCTGCTGAAGCTGATGCTATCAAGGAAACAGCTCGCAAATTAAGAGAGGAGCTAGAACAGCAGCAACAGTTACAGATGCTTCAGCAATCTCAAAAACCTGGCAATGCAGCCACTTTTGATCCAAATGATAGCAAATCATCTACTCGCAAATACAATAAAACTGGAAAGTACTCAAAGAAGCGTCAGCAGCAGCTGCAACAACAATTATATCAACAATTGCAGCAGCAGTATCCTCAGCAGCAGCAATTAACACAGCAACAATTGCTTGCCTTGCAACAATCACTACAGCAACAAACTACAATCAACACTGGCTACGATAACAGATCATCTTCTACCACGCCCATGACAGGCAACACAACTGCCACTAGTACACCTCTCAGTAGCGCACCTAATTCGTCGTTCCCCTTCCCTCATATCACTCAACAACAGGCTCAACAGGCCCAACAACAAGACGGCAGTGCCAAGTCTTCGCCTGTTCCTCCTACTCCTCCTCCTGTCCCTATTCAGCAACAAATCCAACAAAAGACGCTTCCACCAGCAGATTCTATCTTGTCCAAGCGATTGCCAGAGGAAGAATTGCAGCATCGAGAGGTCAAGAAGAGGTGTGTGATGGATATCTTGAAGCTTTGTTATATTGATATTGACCTTTGAAATATAGATGTGTGGAATCATTATTGGCTGACCATCAATTAGTTACTTTTCCTGATTACGAGAAGCCATTTACGTCTGTTCGAGATGCCATGAAGCGATTGATGCCTTATCACATTTACCAATATCCTAAAGGAGATCTAGATGCCAACAAGATTCCTTTGGACAGACAAGGTGAGGAAGGCGGTTTACAGAATGCAGAATATGGGTAGTAATGGTTTCGTAGATCACACTATGATTGAAATTTTTAAATGCCAGTCTGATCTATTTGAAAAGCATGGAAATATCAGCAAAAAGATAGAAAAGGTACGTGGGATGAGAGCTTGTAGAATAGACATGATCACTAAATCAGGTAGTAGAATGAGGGAAAACTGGCATTACAGATAATGGTGGAGAGACAAGTTTTAGCTGAGCAAAGACAAAAATTGACAGAGGAACAGAATAGGGTGCAAGCTGAACAAGCAGCACAACACCAAGAATTGATGCGTTTACAAACTGAGAAAGCTAGAGTAGAACAAGAGGCTAAACAACAACAGCAATTACAGCAACAACAACAGCAACAAATTCAACCTCAACCTCAGACACCAGCGCAACTCCAACCTCAACAACAATTGCAGCAAATCTTGCAACAAATCTTGCCTCCACAGGCCTTGGAGCAACTCCAACAACAGCAGCAACAGCAACCCAATTCAGGTAATGATAGCTGACATCCGCATCAAAGTGATTTTGTACTAACCAACAACTAATATTAGCCGCCGCTGCCGCTAATTATGCCAATGGACTTGCTCAAGCAACTGCTTTGTTACAAAATCCACAATTTGTCAACCAATACAGCCAATTAAGCCCAGATTTGCAAGCTAAATTATTAAGGAATAGAGAACAATTGGTCGCTTTAATCGAAAAGCAGCAAGCTCCTAGCAATCCCAATAATAACAGCAGCCAGCAGCCCTAATTAAATGTAAATATTTTGACGTTACTATACCTTTATTGTCCCCATAAATAAAAGAGATTCGCTCGTTTTAATACTAACAAATTCGTCATTTCAAGCTTCAATGATTATAAAGAATAAGGCAATTGTATTGACGATTAGCTGCCTATTACATGTACCTCGTTTTAAAACTGAAGATTTCTCCATCTTGTTAGTTAAACTTCCATTTTTTAAAGCTGTTGTTGTTGGGGGGAGGCTCCCAGTCTCCAGTATGCCAATTTTTTGATGCGTGATGGTTAATACTAATAGTAGAGGATCCATTAATTCGCCGCAATCCGTTGTCGCCTCAGTTTGTTTATCATCACAGCCGCTAGATTAACAGGAAAATCCTCATTGAATTTTTGCAGCTTATTGATGCCACATTTACTCGAATAATACTTCTGTTGATCAAGAACAGAGAGGCGAAGCTCGTGGATTATATTGATTACAAGGTCTGTGTGTCAGACATTGTTGTTGCTGCGATGGCATTGGTGGTACGAGTAATAGGGCCGCATCTAGTAAACATGTTGTCAGGCACTAAAAACAAACAGCTATGATACAATACAAGTGATTTATCAGAAATAAGTTATTAGCTAAAAAGTGCGAAACTAATCAGGTAAAGAATATTGTTTATTACATTGGAAAATAAGAGGGTTTATATACTATTCGAACTGAGGGAAGTAATGTGAGGATAAGGTATTAGATGGGTTGATCTGGGTGATAGGAGC
>DF836585.1:8564-33472 GCA_000950595.1 Mucor ambiguus
AAAATTTTCACTGCTGGAGTAGTACGTCTTCATGTTGCTAGTCCAGACCCATCGAAATGGACATACTCTCAAGTGTGGGGAGCTGCTGTCTTTTGTATTGACAAGGCAAAGAATAACTCCTTCTTTATTCGACTAGTGGATATTCAAGTAAGTCTAATGTTTACACGGGTGACATTATGTAATCTATTGACGCTAAAAAAATATTCCGTTTCGTCTTGTCTGATGAACATTATAGAATGGCTCAGGTGTTATTTGGGAACAAGAGCTTTATGAAGGATTTAATTATATGAAAGATGCAAGCTATTTTCATTCGTTCGAAACAGATGTAAGAAACCCTGGATAACAAACAAATGTAGTGGGGTGCTCATCTTTCTGAAATCACACAGGATTGTTTAACAGCTTTGGAATTCGCGGATGAAGGGGAGGCAGATGTATTCTTCAAAAAAGTACAAGGAAGAGATTCATTAGCTGCCAAGGCCACGATGGCTTCAACTGCTTCCTCTACATTGGGACACAGAAAAACGCCAAGCTTCTCAAACACTCTGAATAAGCGAAAAAGCAAAATTGACAAGAACCATATTGGCATGCCAGCAGATTTTAGACATGTTGGGCACATTGGCTATACGCCAGGAAAGGGATTTAGCGTACAAAATAACGATCCTGAATGGAATGGCATTTTCGAGCAATTGAAGGAATTGGGTATCTCTGCAGATGAAATTAATGACAATCAAGAATTCATCCAGGACTTTTTGCAACAGAATGGGACGACACTTCCTTCATCTCCACCACCTCTCCAGCAACAGCCACCTTCTGTTACTACGGCACCACCGCCTATCCAAACATCCAGAAAGAAAGCGCCTCCTCCACCTCCACCTCCAGGTCGTCATCATGCACCACCACCTCCTCCTCCACCAAGACGATCCAACAACAACCATAGCTCGCCTCCACCACCACCACCTGCTAGACATCCAGGTCCTCCTGTACCTAATCGCGGTAGACCAGTACCTGCTCCACCGCCAATTCCATCCATGGGCAATGGGTCTTTCGCTCCTCCTCCTCCTCCACCTCCACCTCCAATGGGCAACGTGCCTCCCCCTCCACCTCCACCTCCAATGTCGAGTAGTAATGGAGCACCGGCAGCTCCTCCTCCACCACCACCTATGGGCGTTCCTCCACCTTCTGCTGCTGCTGCTGCAGGTGGTGGTGGTGGTGGCGATGGCAGATCCAATCTAATGGCTTCTATCCGTGCCGCTGGTGGTTTTGGCACATTGAAATTATCGGGTAAACTTCGTGAAGCTGAAGCCTCGGCACCACCTACACCTTCCATGGCCGGTCAAGCAGCTGGAGCTGCTACTGGAGCTGCAGCAGGTGCAGCAGGAGGTAGTTTGGCCTCTAGCTTGGCAGATGTATTGAAGCAACGTCAACAGGCAATGCAGAGTGACGATGAAGACGACGATGACGATGAGTGGGAATAGTTGGCATGTACTGTATATAGTGTTTGAATTTCACCAATGGAAATAAAATGAGCCATGTATGTCTATAGAGGTTTTCAGGTTGCAATTGTGGAAAAAAAGTGTCGATATTCTTATTACTGCTTTATGCAGTTTTTACATTTATCTAGAGTGTAACACGCTGCTCTTTTACGGGAGTCACAGATGCGTAGGCAAAACAGTTGAAAAGAATTGGCACTTTGCATTTTATACTTGTATTCTTTTTTGTTTTCATTTCTCGTAATAGTTATACAATGTGGGAGCCCAACGAACAGTTACTTTTGCGAGCAGCTGTTCGTTACAAGAAGCATGAAGGCACCTTGTTTGTTACTCCTCGCCGAGTAGCTTGGCAGCAGCAAGGTTCTTCTCAATTAACACCGTCCATTTACTATAATGATATTGGTGGTATGTGTACCCATATGGAGCTCTTTTGATCCCGCATTTTGCTCATGTGTACCTTGCTAATAGGCCTGGCTCAAACACCTGAATCTTCACCTAAAGTACTACTCAAAATTTCAGCAAAACCACCCGTGTCGAAAGATTTTACATTTCAGTTTACTTCTGTAAAGAATATACAAGAAAGGGAGTCGATCAAAGCACAAATTGCAGAACTATTAGCTCGTGTGCGTGGCCTCAGCTCTTCATCAGCTATAGGAACACCAGCACCGATTACACCTTCATCTGTAGCAGCTTCACCGTCTCCATCGACACCGCAGACAACCACAGCATCGCCAGCACCGCCCTCATTGCAACAACAAGCAGCTGCTAATATCAGACCTTCAACTCCACTAAATAACACGCCTTCGCCCAGTGCTAATGGGGCAAGTCCTAAATCATGGCGACAGGAGGAATTTGCAGACCGAAGAGCTTTACTGACATCGAGTAAAGAATTACAGACACTGCACAAAGAACTGGTTGTTGTTGGAAGAAGTGTAGACGAGGAGGAATTCTGGTCGAGCCCATATGTCAAGCGTATTCGACAGGTAAAACAAAAGTGTAGATCACTACGATGTGTGGTATTCATGTGGTTTTGCAGAAATTGAAAAAGGATGCCGTGTCGAGGGAAGGTAGACAAAAGGGCAAATCTTCTCGCATGGTGGAGTTGAAGCCAGGTCAGCAAGAGGGATCCGACATCAAGTATACTTTGACGAGCCAAATCATTCACAATATTTTTACCGAGTTCCCATCAGGTATGTGAGATAAATAGAAAACCAAGGTGTTGTTGCTGATGAGGATTGATTAGTGAAACGAGCCTATGACACCAATGTACCTGACAAGGTATACTTTATCGGATGACGAGAAATGGACAATCAAACTGACACATGCATGCCATTCAGATGACAGAGCAATCATTTTGGAAACGATTCCTGGCGTCAGAATTCTTTCACAGATCTCGTACAGGTGGAAGATCTCAATTGACACCTTACGATGATATCTTCGATCGATGTTTACAGGAAGAAGATGACGGTAATCAATGGATAGATGTATGTGCGTTTGTCACACAGACACACTGACTCTGGTTCTATTCATAGAAAACTCCAAACCACCACCCATGTCTCGCATGGACAAGATCCGATTTGATTTGGATTTGTCTGCCACAGCTGAGGATCACTTGGAAAGTGGAAATGCGCCTGATTTCACAATGAAGGCTGGTAGAGAGGCGCAGTCGCTGCCCTTGATTCGTCGATTCAACAAGCATTCATCAAGAGTTCTTGAAACAGCACCATCGTACGTTCGTTGAGTACTTTGGATTAGTACGATAGGACTGAAACTTTATCATTAGGAAAACCAAACGACCTGATCCAACATTTGAAGATGAAATTCAAAAAGATATCATCATTACAGACCTTCTGGATGAGAAGCCGCCCGAGAAGATCATTCTAGATATCCAAGATACCAGGCGCTATTTCGAAAGTCAAACAGGAGGATTAGACGAAATGAGATTGAGCGAGAATGAAACAATTAACTTGCTAGTGGGATACAAGCGAAAGTTCGAGGGATGGCAGCCTGAAATGACAAACAATATCATCAATGCTCGAGCAGCAGACAAAGTTTGTGTAGAATTAACAAACATCATCAAGAAGAAAATCAGGCATGACGATAGATCTGCTGCTGGTAAGTGCCTCTTTTTGTGTGTGTACATGAAAATCCTCACACGCGGCTTACACAGACATCAAGCTACCACCTCAAGTTCAGCAAAAGATACAAAGCTACCACTCGGCAACAAATGAAATTCTTCGCCATTTCTGGTCCTCCTGGGAGCCTTACAAAGCAGACAAAAATCTTCGCATGATTGAGGGTCTGAAGAAGCAACAGGAAAAGCTAAAGGAGATACTGGTAACTGTTGTAAGTTATGAAGGTGATCCTGAAAGATGTAAACAGGTACATTGAATGACATCCTTGATTAGAAAGGCAGATGACTAACTTTTTATACCACTAGACTTTGATGCCAGTCTTACAAGCTGTAGATAGAGCATTGGAAACATCCAAAAAGCGTAATAAAAAGAAGCGCTAGATGATTCTCGATGATAAAAGCATAAAACAATAAAGAGAGAGCATTTTGTATATATATATATGTACGAGCCTTCCCCCACTTTGGGTGGTTTCCTGATCTACGCTTCTTCATATGTAAATTTTTGAAATTTTAGTCGGAATCCACATTTAGAATTTTCCAGATTTGCTCAATAAGAAGGTCTTGCAAACAAAGTTTCAGGGGATGCTTTGGATCAAGATAAACACTTTAATTCAATATATACCTTAGTACAAGTCTTGCTTTTTGCGTTCAAAAACGCGATCGTTTGATTTTCGATGAAAAGCATAAGGGATACCTCATGCTTTTGGGCCAGATTTTGATGATGTTTTTTTTTGTCCCCAAAAAGTTGAGCGAAGGTGTCTGTAAGTTAGTGTTAGACAAAAGCAATTGTTTGGTGTTATTCTGAAGCTCTAAAACAGCTTTTAGGATGAGAAATCAAGTCTCAAAAGTATCCAGTTTTCGGCTATATTCTGCAGTGAGAGGTAAGGCAACAGCGTCTGTAGTCTATTGTTTGGCATAGCCATTAATGACTTCAGCTTCGATTAGGATAATTAATCAGCGATATGAAATATTCAGGAACCTAAGTTTAAGAGCTTATTATTATGGACTGAGCAACAAGGGAAGGGTTTCACCATCAAAAGATTTAGGCCTTGGGGGGATATGAGACATGATTACTCAAGTCAAATCCTGCAATAAGATTACAGATCGATAAAAGTTTCTCCTATCGTCCAAATGGTCTCATATTGTACGTATATCTCAAAAGAAATTGGAAATTTCTCAGCTGGAACGATTCTACTATATAGGGATGTCATTTGAATATACATGAGACGGTAGTAGGGCAATTAAACTTTTAAAACCATATCAAATTTTGAATAAAAAAAAGGGGAAAGAAGACATAGCCACTCATCCTGACTAACTTGAATGATCTGATCATTGAAGCAGTAGGGGGTTCACATCAGATTACAGCCAGTTAATTGACCGTGCGAAAGCATTGGCATTTGGCAGCGTTGACCAAATAAATTGCATCCAAGTGGTTTGTATGTATACTTGTAAATCACTTGAAGGTTTAATATAACAAGGTTCGTTGTTTAATGCAAGTTTTAATTGTCTTTTACTCATATATATTGTTTAAAGCGCAAATAATGATCAGCAGTAGTTGATGTATAAAATGGGATAACCATAAACTAGGCCGTAGCCTATGCTACAGGCGCAAAAATACATGGTACTTTTAATTTGATTTAAAATATACATTTTTTGAGGTTCCGAGTTGATCAGAGCCATTTTGACAAAAGGGTAAAGTTGCTTGTTGCAATTTATAATCTGGTACCAATCTTCGACATGTATTTAAATCATGCCATTTCAACCCAACCAAAGTAAGACAATATTTAGGTCTTTTCAACATACTTCTTGAATTCCGCTACGGTCAATTACATTCGATGAATACCAATTGTAATCGAAGCCTTTCATTGACGAGAAAAGAATATAATTCAATGTGGCCATATTATGATAAGAGTATACAGTATATAGCCTGATCTGTCAGGTTTATCTGTTGTATGATCAGGCAATGTAGGTGCTAACCAATGATAGCCACTCTGTCCAAGTGGTCTAAGCTCCCCGAAATTTCGCATGATTTCCCACCGACAAATCGCAAGATCTTTCAACCCAAACATGGTAATCAAATGCAATCATCCTATTTGATATTTGCGTCCTTAGCGCCGCGAAAAGCTTCACAAGTACATTTTTTTGTAAATCTAATCTGACAAATCTACCTCGTACATGCACCCTTTGTTGTACTCGTTTTTAGCTATACTACATGACAAAGATTCATTCTGAGCTTCTTCCCTCTTCCATAGTATGGTTTCATCTTTCGGAGATGAGTTTTATTTTGAAGGAATTGAAGACAGAGCTTCGAGCAGCATTTAGTATTAGAGATGAATTTATCAAAGAATGTGTAGTATGATACGTGGAAGAGAAGTTTACAAGATGCAATGAACTTGACATTGATAAGGCTGATATGATGTCAATGACACATGCAATTTGACAGATTTACCATTTTGGTAGTGCTTGATCTGACCACAGCAGTTTTAGTTGCACCAACATCACACTTTTTTGCTGCTGCACACGGAGAAACATCACCTGTAGCAATGCTTCCTTGGCTGAAAAAAAATGTTTCATAAAATGTATTTTTAAAGGCCAAAATCGACTATATAAGCACACATGTATGATAAGATTTAATCAACTTGTTTGAACTTTTTCATCAATTTTTTATATCATGGATTCATTACATATTTCCATCCCTGACTCTGTAGATCCAAACGACTCTTTCAACACATTCAACCGCAGTAAACGTGCCAGCATGTCCTCAGTTCGCTCAGGCGCCTCTATCTCATCGCCCTATGAGTTATCATCTGATTTTTTATCTTTCAATGAAAACCAATCTCCAGCCATGCAGCGTAGACCTTCAAAGAAGGGTGTCAGCACATTCATCAGCAAACTGTATACGATGGTGGAAGATGGCCGCCACCAGAATTTAATATCTTGGAATCCGAATGGGACATCATTTTTTGTCTGCAATGCTACTCAATTTGCCCAAGAAGTATTACCTGAATATTTCAAGCATAGCAATTTTTCTAGCTTTGTGCGTCTTTTAAACATGTAAGTTGACGGGATTGTGGCGGATTCACAACTGCTCTGTTGAGCCTAACCATGCCTTGTAGGTATGGCTTCCATAAGATCAACAAATCGCCTAGAGGGCAACGAGGAAACAACGAGAATGAGATTTGGGAGTTTTCGCATCCTAAATTCCAACGCAGTCGCTCAGACATTCTAAAGGAGATCAAACGTAAAGCCATGGATTCTGAACTGTTGAGACGTGAAACGGGTGACATTCATGCTTCATTTGCAATGCTTCAAATGTCACAAGCCGATTTACTTCAACAATTCTACGCTTTACAAGACAATTTCTCGAATTTACTGCAAGGATTCGAAGAAACCAAAAAGGTACAGCTTCAACAACAACAAATCATCAATCAGCTGGCTGAAAGACAAGGCTTAAGTCAAAATGATATCTTACAAATGCAAAGTAAGTATTTTGCTCATGTAATGCTTATATGTTCAACAATTAACCGTGAAAATGGCAGATGATAACGAGCATCATTTTGAGTCACTCAATGCTCATTCAAATAATCGCTCAAATACTGCCAGCCCGCTGACTGTATTCGTCACATCTCCCGCCGTAGACAACCATCAAATCCATCATAATGACGCCTACAGTCCTATGCAATTCGTAAATGACCAGCACAACTGGGACAGCAATAGTATGGCCCTTCAGCATCCTCTGCAAGCAACCCCTGACGTGACCATGTCCATGTATGACACATCAAATAGCCCTTCGCCAGCTCCCGTGTCGCCTAATATGTTTGATGCAGCAGTGAATACACCTTTGCCCCCTAGTCCCGTTCCTTCCGTCGTGCTTGGCTCTCCTATCATGACTGATAGCCGTAACACGCATCGTGATTCTCATCAATTTCAACCTCTGAAATACGAGGATGTCAATACCCTTGGTCTTGGATTATCATAAACATGCACACACATACAACCTCTCGACCTCCCCCCTCCTTTCCCAACATTTTTCAATTTTATTTTATTGCATGCATTTTCTTGTTTAATTATTCTTTATAAATAATAGCTACACAAACTATATAAAAACGCATGGCTTTTAATAGTAAATGCTATTTGAATTATTCAACGTTGTGTTATTGTCATCGTCCTCACCCTCGTCTTTCTTGATATATGCAAATATGCGATCGCACTTGTCAAAATATTTGAATTTAGCCTTGAGTAATTGGTCTAGTGATTGGCAAAACTTTAATTTCTTCTATTATCACAAAGCTTCTAGATGATGTTTATATACCTTTATCATCAGACATGAGTGACAGCTGAGCTTTATCTTGCTCAGAAATGAACCACCAAGATTTTCCCGTAGCACGGCTTATGGCCTCCCAAGTTGTCCATAACCATATAATTTTATCATGGACTTGATCTGGTGTTTTGTTTTGACTGAAAGGAATGGTTTGCGACAAGTGATGACAATAGATGATGCGTTCGTCATGATACAGAAATTGGTTTGTGCCTTCTCCAACTTCAATTTCTAGTTCATCCAGCAGTAAATCAACATCTTGGTCCGTCCACAATAATCCTTCATCATTGGCAAGTCGGTCAGCTAATGCTCTACGCTGCGTATCTATCTTTTCACTCTTGAAGAGATCATAATCACTTTCCAACCCGCCATTATCATCTCTGTAGCCCATGATGGTCATGATGTATATGTTTGTTTAAAGCAGAAAAGAGAGAGAAAAAAAGCGCACTAGCAAACAGGGTTAAGCTTTATTTATGTGTTGCATCAAATGAAACGGGATCTCCTAAGTTTGGCAGATGTTGGTGACATGATAAGAACGTGCAAAATCTGCGCCTGGGCTTATGTATGGCAGCATTTTTCTGTGTGCTAAAAAGAAATAAGTATAAAATGGGACGCATGGTGCATCATTTTAAGGGGGCGGGGGAAGGGGCATTCAAGGAGTTGGCCATCCTCATTTGGCTGCATGAATCATCTATTGTTTGCGAGTGCTCATCGATGGCTTAATGCTGGGTAGCGTGCTATTACTATTATCAATCGTCGGCCGCAAGCTCTCTTTCCGATGTGATGCGTAGCGTATCAATGAAATCTATTCCTTTCAAATTTATGCAGCTAATCTTATAAATAGGGACACTAGCCAAAATAACTCGCTTTTCGCCTGGGAAATACTTGAGAAGATCAGCTCTGATCTACTAACTACAGCAAGTATGTGTCGATTACTACGAATATTCGAAATGAACAAGCATTTTTTTATTGAATTAATATGTAATATGGGTTAATTATCGACGGTAATAAGCATAATAGGTAGATAAAAGAGTGTATTTTAGAGTGGTAAAAGAGTGGAGTGGTAGTTAACTGTGTGAATTATAACTTGCTATAGTGCTCGGGCTTTTTGAACAGAAAATTCCAGAAAGCACTGCAGAAGCCAGTAAATGTGGTGATTTTGGCACCGAGTTGAGGAGGGAAACCGTAAACCAAAAGGTTGAGAACCTTGCCCTTGTCTTCATTATAGGGAGGGTATCTAACAGCAGAGACAGGTTCTGACATCAAATCCTTGACCATGGTAGAACGCTGATGGCTGAAAGTTTCAAATGACTTTTCGCCGTGATAACTGCCGCTGCCAGATGGACCGACACCACCGAAAGGCAATGAAAGCTCTTGAAGATGCATCAGGACATCATTAATGAGGACACCGCCTGAAGAGGTATGGTCAAGAACTAGAGAAGATATCTGATTAGTCATGCAAAATTACTTTTACACACACTTTAACTTACTGTTGTTGTAATTATACTTGGCGCCAGCAAAAACGTAGAGTGCCAAAGGTTGATCTCTACCATCAAAAATCAGCATATATATACTGGCGTTGTAACATACATCTACACATACCTAGCATTGACAATAGCAATGGCCTCCTCCATGTTCTCAACAGGGATGATGGGAAGGATAGGACCAAAGATCTCTTGTTCCATTAAAACGTGAGCATTGGGGTCCACAGGGCTAACGATAGTAGGAGCAATGTATAGATCCTCGCGGTCTGTCTCGCCACCAATGACAATCTGAGAGGGATCACAACCATCGAGCAAGCCCTTGAGACGATCAAACTGACGAGTGCTGACAATACGACCATAAGAAGCAGACTTCTGGGGGTTTTCACCATAGTATTCAATGATGGTCTTGCGACAGGCCTCCAACAATGACTCGACTTTGCTCTTTGCGCACAAAACATAATCAGGTGCAACGCAAGTCTATATCGAGATAGTTTAGTCTGGTGGTACATTTCAATTACACACATTTAATATGCGCTTGAATGTATAAACTTACTTGGCCATTGTTAAAGTATTTGCCCCACAAGAGACGATGAGCAGTGATATTTACATCTGCATCTTCAGTGACAAAAGCGGGCCTATTCAGATTATGTGTTGGTAAATGTTGTGCAGCTCAAATGTCATAGTCAACTTACGATTTACCACCCAATTCAAGTGTAACAGAAGTCAAATGCTTTGCAGCAGCGGTCATGACAATCTTACCAACTTGTCCATTACCAGTGTAAAAGATGTGATCAAATTGGTTTTCTAGTTTGGAATCGCTGTTAATGAAAAAACGGTTTGCAAATCTGGGGTATCTCCAACTAACCTAATAAAGCGGTAGTCTCAGGAACAGCGCCTGATACAACTGTATATGCGCGAGGATCCAAATACTTTGGCAAGACAGTGGCAATCAATTCAGCAGTGTGTTGCGATACTTCGGAGGGCTATTGAACAACAATGAATACAAGATTCAGTACAATGTTGTACAGTGATTTCTGAGTGAATGCTCACCTTGATGACAACGCAGTTTCCTGCAGCAATTGCACCAACAACAGGCATCAAGAGCAAATTGACCTATAGTTTCATGTCAGTAAATCATCTACGAGTGAGCGCAAGCAAATCTACATACAGGATAGTTCCAAGCACCTGCAGGGAAAAGTTAATATCTGCTGACTAGACAGTTCATCATCAGTGCAACTTACCCATGACAAGGACAACACCCTTGGCTTCCTTTCTAATGAATGTCTTGTCGGCAGCATTCATGAGATAGCGCTTGGATGTGTGTGTAGGTTTGCTGAAGGTATCCAAGTTCTTGACCATGAATTTACATTCATCCACAATGGGAGAGATTTCACCCACATCGCATTCCATCTCATGCTTTCTCAAATCTTTCCAAAGGGCTTCACAAAGTGCCTTTTTGTTTTCTTCACAGAAACGCTGCAAATTGTTCAATTGCTGCTTACGAAACTTCAAGTCTTTGGTCAAGCCTGCAAAACATGAACATGTGGTTAATTCAAGGCGAGGAAAGATCGAGATGTCAGCGTAATGTCAAAATGTTACCCGTGTTGAATTCTTTGCGAAGAGCAGATACGATGGAGGGAATCAATTCGATTGAAGTGTATTGAGCAGACATTTTTTATTTATTTAGGTTTAAATGAGTGTATGCGTATTTAGTAGAAGAAAGGAAGAGTTGATATGGAAATCAGGATGCAATATTTATATTAATAGCATTAAAATCAAATTGGTGTTTTTGATTCAAGCGGAGTAGCAGCGACGAATGTGATATTTCATTTTCTTGTCCAACAGAGGTTAACTGCCTTTGGGCTCTTGGAGAATAATCGAATGGATTCAACAGATGAGCTTGTGTTTATTGCTGTAACGTGAAGCAAATACAGTCATCGCAATGCAAGAGAGAATGTAGCCACTAAATTTGAAGAAGGCTGATCGAGAAAACTGCCTTTCTTCCTCGGGCGTGCGAAACGACGAATAAATCTTCCAAAGATTTGGTAGAGCCATATGATATAATGTAGATGTAAGTATAAAGAGAGAAGGAAGAGGGTTTTGGTTTGTCAAACGCATCAAGCTCCTCTTTGATTTATTAAGTCACGGAAGCTTTGAATGGGCAACATTGACATTGTTCGTAGCTAAAGTGTATGTGGAAGAAATATAGGGCCGGGGGATGTAGTATATACACTAACGATACAATTATGTTTAACCCCTTCTTTTTCTCTTGTTTCCGTCACTCTCTTCTGTTTTCTTTAACAATAACAATGCCCCATACTCTAAGCTTGGTGTTCAGTACCATTGGTCTTTGCTCCAATGTCTATGCTCTTCGAAACATGAATTCAGCTGCTTTTGAAAACCCATATGCTCTTGGGTTTGGTGGTCAATATCAGGTACGAAAACTGTGCTAATCACGAATGGACACACAAACCCTAATTGACGAAATAAACGTGTTGTGAGCAGTATTTAACTATTCTTGGCTTGACCACTGCTACTATTGCTTTTGGCCTAAAAATCATTCGACATTTTATACCCAGTTTTTCACCTCGTGAGTTGCACTGCGAGATATTGACAGGCTTGTTTCAGGCATAGACTAATTTTTGATCCATGTAGTCATTTATGAAATTGTCACCAATATCGCCACTCCAGTAAGATCATCTTGATTCAGGTTTCATGTCATTTACTAACTTCAATCTAGTTGGAAGGCCTCATCAGTGTCATGTATTGGTCCATGATTTTGATAGATCCACACCTCTTGATCCCCAAGGACATGCCAGGCATCCCACTTTTATTGGATTGCACACTTCATTTATTCCCTGCTGTCTTTTTGTGGATCGATTTTCTTGCATTCGAGGTTGATTTTAAGCGATCCAATGCTCACGTGCGAGTCATTTACGCATTTGCTGCCTTTTACTTTTGCTGGTCATGGTATTGTTACCAGGTCAATGGATTCTGGGCATACCCTTTCTTGGCTGAATTCTCTCTGCCCATGCGTGTTACTTTCTTTGCTGGTTCTGGTGTATTATGTTGGGGAATGTACGAATTTGGTGCAATGATTCATTACAAGCTTCATGCTACAGCTAAACAAGCTGCTCATCAATTGAAGCAAAGGGATCCTCGCCTAACTCAATGAAGCGACGTTCTGGAATCGTAAATCCAGTGACAAAGCAGAATGATGCACCACTATTTCATGGTCTGTATGATTCTTTCAGAATATTTTGTGGTTGATATTTTGTCCGGATTGAGAGATTTTTGATAAATGTAGCAATAAACGTAATCCTATCATTAAGCACATGCCGCTTTTAGTCTGGCATCACACTGTACCACGAGATTTACATTGAGCGCTATGCAGATATTATCCTTCAATCCGGTAAGCTGTGATATAAATAGAAGCTATTCTCATCGATCAATCAACGCATATTGCATTACGAAATTTAATATTCGATATTAATCTCATCGCATGAAGAACATTTGGATTATTAAGCAATCGTGTTGTTTTGTTGATCCGACATTTCATATCTATTGTGTGTCAAGAGGTTCTTTTGTCGATGCATACCTTTATAATAGAATGCTGTTTAGATCCGTTGGATTTACACTCGAGGTATCAGAGTGCATATTGAATGGAGTGACAATCTTGCATTTCACATTGGAGGAGCAATTTTCAACCGCCAAATCCATGTATTAGATATCAAGAGCAAATAAAATCCGCCAGGCTAAGCTACTACGCTACTTTAATTCGTAATGTGCTGCTTATTATGAGCTTGTAATAGCATTCGCTGCCTCCAGTTTAAAGATATTTATTACTTGCTCTCCAGTGTAGATTATTATAGCATGACGATAATCAGGCGGCGAGCGCAATTGTATGTAATGTAAATTAAGACGATGGCACATGGTGATACTAAAAAGAGGCAAACTATTATAGGCTGACATGAATGAGGTCCTTATCAAACGTCAATATAATAATCTTGTATTTGTAGGGGAGTGTACTCCAGTTTTTATTTCAAGTCCTTAAGCTGTCGTCAATATAATCGCCAGGGCATTTGTTATTGCCACCAGTCAAAATTATTTTAAACTCCACATGTAATCAACTCTAGATTGGCCACATTATGCTTTTGTTCGACTCAATCGATCTATTTTGCGAGATTCGACTATACAAAGTGAATCGATGACCCTAAACTTCCTAATGCATTATTAGAGTCCTTTTAGAGACGTATTCAATGGTAGTAGTTAACAGATGTGCTTTGAACAAATATCCAGAGGAATGTTTGAAAATACGAACCGAGATTTTTTGCGAAAATGTCGAGATCTTCCATATTAAGGTCTCACAAAAGTATGTGAGGGATTGTCTTGGATCGAGAGCAACATTTTGAACTAATATAAACTACAGTAAAAGTCTTCATTTTGAAGGCAAAAAGTGCAATCGTTTGATTTTTGATGAAAACCATGAGGGGTACCTCATGCTTTTGGGCCATTTTTTGATCATGTTTTTGAAATCTCAAAAAAGTTGAGCAACGGTATCAGTAAGTAATTGTGGGACGAGAGCAATTGTTTGGCGCTATTCCAAAGGTCTGAAAAGGCTTCTAGCACGAGAAAACCCGGATTAAATGTATGAAATCTGGCATACTTTTGAGTAGCTGGTAGCGATGCTAGTATACTGTCTACTCGTACATGAGCTAATCCTATTGATACGGATGTGGAACACCATAGTGGCCTTGGATCCACTGCTACAAATCAGATACAGAGAGTTTTCATGAGATAAATCAAGTTGAAAAGCGAAATTAACAGGATCCGTCAGATGTCTTGCTAAATATGCTACCATAGTTCTCTATACTAGTTCAGGGTTTTGCTCTCGCAATTTCATAGGGTCGACTATGTTAATCCAATAAATTGCCTAATGTGTAACATCAATTACAGGCACACATTTGAATGTAGTGTGTTTAGACGACTTTGCCTTCATTTCAGGATCCCACTGATGAAATAGAAATTGGCCTGCATTTCAGTCTATCTGAGAGCCCATTTAATATAGTTCAAGTATTTTTTTGTCGATTTTATCAATTTGAACCATCCCTATCCCACATGACATGCTGCGTTTGAGTGAAATCTGTTCATCATCTCCTAAGCTTTCAAGGGTTCAATCATTGTTTGACGTCACGAATTGTATGGTATACATCTGGTTTGGGTTTGAATAACAAAAAAAAAGTGAGTGTGGGGTGGTGGGCGAGTGTGTGAAGGGGTAAAGTGATAAAAATTTGTTTATTCTTGTTTTTTGTTCTCTCTTGTTATCCATTAATTCCCAAAACCTTCACCCCCCTTCTCTTTTTTAATAACATACAATGAACTCTATGCGTTCTCTTGTTCGTCAAGCTGCCAAGCCACTTGCACGAAATGCCTTCGCCAAGCGTACCATCTTCTCTTCACCTGCCTCTCTCTCAGATGCTCTTTTTGTGGTAAGATGCTACAATGTCAAATGAATGAACCCTCACATCTAACTTTTTTGAATTGCTATTACTCACTCTCAATTTCAACACATTACATCACCTCATTCTATACACTACCATCATCAAATACACACATACACACACCTACATTGCACATATAACAGCACCGTGATACACCTGAAAACAATGCCAACGTTCCTTTTGAATTCACTGAGGACAACAAAAAGCGCATTAGCGAAATCTTAAAGAAATATCCTGAGCAATACAAGAAGGGTGCCATCATGCCTCTTTTGGATCTTGGTCAAAGACAGCTTGGATTTACCTCCATCTCTGTCATGAACGAAGTTGCTCGCTTATTAGAAGTTCCTCCTATGCGTGTTTATGAAGTCGCTACCTTCTATACCATGTATAACCGTCAACCTGTTGGTAAATATTTCCTCCAAGTCTGTACAACAACTCCTTGTCAATTGGGTGGTTGTGGCTCAACAAAGATCTTGAATGCTGTCAAGGATAACCTCGGTATTCAAGTTGGCGAGACCACCAAGGATGGTAAGTTCACCTTGGTCGAAGTTGAGTGTGCTGGTGCTTGTGTCAATGCTCCCGTCATGGCCATCAATGATGACTACTACGTAAGTTTCTTGGAGATCGGCAAATATGCACAGCATCTAAGATGATTTCATTCATGTAGGAGGATTTGACACCAGAGACAACTGAGAAGCTTTTGGAAAACTTAAAGGCTGACAAGGCCATCACACCTGGACCTCAAAGTGGACGTCATACTTGTGAGTATGCTCCTGGTGTTTATACTACATTGAACGATGAGCCCTATGGCCCTGGCTTCAGAGTTCGTGATGATTTGTAAAGGATTATGTTGTTATAGAATTAAAAAAAATAGCTAAAAAAAAAACAAGCTGAAAGGATTCAATGTGATTCTATTCAAACAAATACACACCCATAAAGCCATCAAAAAAAAATGTTGAATCAAATGCGAATGTCATAGTTGCAGGAATACTTTGGGTTTATTCGATTTGGTATGGTGTGGTCAAGATGTGACAGAGATCAAACAAAGATGGTAAACGCTAATTTTTCAGTGGAAGACTTCTCTACTTTCATGTGAACAATGCCTTTGGATGGTACGTTATGGATTTCACCATCTAGACAAATTTCAGCCTTGTCTTCCACTCGCAAAAGGAGTTCTTTTGCCTTGAAATATTCAACGCTCGGAGACTTGACATGTTCACCACCTTGGAAGGCAGCAATACTTGCTTTGGTCAATTTGTCCTTGTCAGCTTCACGCAAAACGACTACATCCATATCCTCTGAGAGACACGATGCAAATGGCGCAATCTTGAAGCCCTTTTCCAACGAGTGCTGTTTGCTAACGACAAAGTAAGTGAATCTAGTGTCTTTCTCCAATGTCACGGTATGTGGTGCTTCATCAAATTCTCCCTTGTCCTTGTTGTACGTTGTGGCTTTCTTCAGTACAAGTTCACCTTCGTATTGCTGTAAGAATGTCAAAAGAAACATGGCTACCAAAGAGAAACGCTTGTTGCCCATAAAGTAGCGAAGATATCTGGACTTGGACACAATCTGCGCATGGAATCCCCAGCTCAACACGACCAGCAAACGAATAGGATTCTTGGTCTCGTCGTATTCAACATGATCCTCCCAACCTCTATCATGCTCACTATGGCCAAACTTGACATCCATAAAATAAAAGGGCTTTTCCTCTAACCCCTTGATGATCTTGAGTGTAGCCTGTTCAACGCTCTCAATACTGAGGCCTAGAGCAAATGCGTTTCCAGATCCAGCAGGAATCACAGCTAAACGGAAATGCCCCTTAGAGTCAGTTACAGCAGCAGCGTCTGACAGCCCGTTGACAACTTCATGCAGAGTACCATCACCGCCCATGCTGATGATAATAGGTGCAGGTTTGCTTGAGTCTGTGGTAGACAAGACACGCTGACCCAGTGCTTTGGCCAAAGCTCGGGTTTTGCCATCTTGCTCTGTTGTGATCTTGGTCAAGTTTGACTCTTGAAATCCTGCAGTGATGAGCATAGGCTTGACAATACTCGTCCATTGCGATTCTGCTAGTCGAGCACCAGATGTAGGATTCAACACAACAATGACCTCTGTTTCAGGAAATGCCAAATGATGAGGAGCGATTTGACCCTTGAATTGTGTCACAAACTCGGACAGAGAGCAAGAGGCTTCTGTTGCTGCTGCCGCAGTGTCTGCTTGATAATGCAATGTATGTAAAATCCACTTTGCATCCTTGGGGCGGATATTTGTCAAGGTTTGATTTGCATTTGCTTCAGTTTGCTCGGTGGCTGCGTCTTGGACGACAGCTGTATGGATGTCAATTTTATCCTCATGGAGATCAATGCCGTAAATACACTCGAGCTCAATGGTTTTAGTATCGCTCTTATCACCTAGAGCGTAGATGGCCAGTTTTCCATCTTCAATGGCTAGACGCGTTGCAGTCTGATCTTGGTTTTTGACTGTAATGGACACAGACATGGTGAGTTAATGGAAAGAAGATGAGAAAGAGAGCAGTAAAAAAAGTGATAAAAGCTGAATAGATGAGGCTTTATATATATATATATCAAGATGCGGGATTTGAAGGCTTGGATTGCTAAATTGCAGTTATCAATGGTGGAATAGTTGATATAGGTGGCTATCTGATGTGTTACCGGCTGATTATAAGTCTACAGCTGCTAAGCCGTGGGTCTCTTGATGCAGATTTAAAGGAATAAAGGATAAATTTTCGGCTAGATCTTGCGTCTGGCTTGAATGCATGCAGAGTAGCTGCTTATAGGATGGATCTGCTTTCAGGCATTCAAGATCTTTGGTAGGCCATGGAATATACTCGCCACACAATCAAATATAAACAATCATCAAATTGTATTATGCAGACAAATTCTTTTTGCACTGCAGGTAATACTATTCAGAATATGCCAGAAAAAGCCAGTCAACAAGAAAAGAGTTTTATTTCTCTCTCTCTCTTCTTCACACTTGCTGATCATGGTGTCCAAATCAGTATCAGTACAGAAATCCGAGCAAAAAAAGTACAAGCAATCCAAACATGCTCGATATGAGACCAAAATCAATCGAATCAAGCACAAATGTCGATCAGGTATGCTCAATGCGTCTTTACACTTGCTCTTTTGGTAACTTACATCTTTCGATTGACAACAGAGCTCGACTTGTTCCATTGGCAAAAGTGGAAATTCCATGAGAATGACTACTGGATTGATTCGTTTGTAGATACGCTCAAGAGAATCGATTACCGAAACACATCCAAGTCAGAGTTTGTCAAGCAATATGAAGCAAAGAATATACCTGTGATGATTACCCATGTCACGGATCATTGGAAAGCCAACAAACATTGGACAGAAGAGGTATGTTGTTGATAAAATAGCACGCTTTGCCTGTTATTGACGCCATGTGATGTGTGTGTGTGTGTGCGTATAGTACTTGTTGAAGCACTATGGATCCCATCTATTTAAAGTAGGCGATGACGATGACAATAAGAATGTGTACATGAAAATGAAGCATTTCTTGCACTACTCTAGCCATGATGGACTCAAGGACGACTCGCCTCTTTATATATTTGATAGTGGATTCTACAAGGCATCGAGATCCAAAAAGAAGAATTCCTTGCTAGACGATTATCAAGTACCAAAGTACTTTGAAGAAGATTTGTTCAAATTGACAGGTGAAAGAAGACCCCCTTATCGATGGCTGGTTATTGGCGGAGCTCGTAGTGGTACAGGGTAAGAAGACAAAGCAGCAATACTGGACGAGTGAGTCTAATGATGTAATCACCTAGTATTCACAAAGATCCGCTTGGCACATCCGCATGGAACTCACTGGTGAAAGGACACAAACGATGGTGCTTATTTTTACCCAACACACCTAAAGAACTCTACGATCCGCCCATGAAACCTTACGACCATGAAGGCATCTCCTGGTTTGATCAAGTCTATCCTCGGTTCAAGAAACGACTTGCGGATGGGCAGACATTGGGAGAGAAATGGGGCATGGTCGAAGTGTTGCAAAAACCAGGTGAGACGATCTTTGTGCCTGGTGGATGGCCGCATGTGGTGATGAATTTGGACTTGACAGCTGCTGTCACACAAAACTTTTGCTCTTCCACTAATGCCGAGTATGTGTATCTCTCGACACGACATAGCAGACCGAAGCTTGGCCAAAAACTGTATAGAGAGATTCAGAAATTGGGTAGATATGAACCCGAGAAATACGCTCATGTTGCAAAATCCTTAGAGGCAACACAATATATACCTCAACTGCCACCTAGCAGCAGCAGCAGTGGTAGTAGCAGTACATCCAGTAGTAGTAGCAGCAGTAGCAGCAATTCTGACAGCAATCAAAGTGTCATGGCATCAGCCAAAAAGAAGAGAAAGTTTATTATGGTCAGTTCAACAGACTCAGAAACAGACAGAGAAGATGGTACATGTATGTGCAAGAAGTGTAAATTTAAAAGAAAGAAAAGGATGGCAAAAAAGAATATTGCCAATTAACCAAGTCGAGGTCGATTCACCCGAATAGCGATATCAGGGTCTTCAGGCACCAGCGTGCCAGAATCCATATCCGTAAAAATGTCTAAAGTAAACGAATAAATACAGTAGTTCTTCCAAACTTTATTGTAGTCTTTTGTATACCTCTTGCTCGACGTCTGTTGTGATTTTGTGATGATGATACTGTTGGAGCGGCGAGTACTTGGCTTTGCTCAAAACTACTGTAATTCTCAAATTGCTTGACTTTTTTAAATTTCTTGTAATTCACAATGCCATTTGCTAGTGATGGAGGCCGAGGATTCACCTCCAAATTTCTGTAGATGATCCTGGAGAATTGGCCCTGATCTGGATTTGGTTCCACCACATCAATGACAGTGGGATCATGATAGTAATCGAGCGGCGCTTCTTCTTGATGGCTCTCTGTTGGTGCAGCTGTAGAAGGACGCTGCTCTTGTTCAGGTACTTCTGGGCCATCATAGTCCTCGTCTTCCTCAAGTGGTGGCTCCTCATCAGGATCATGTGAATCACGCTCATCCTGGTCCTGCATCACAACATTTTGATTCACATGGCTACCATCACCACTACCACTACCACTACCACCACGACCCGCATTGTAGTCAATTCGCTCTTGTAATCGTGCCTCATACTCGGCTCTTTCTTTTGCAATTTGCTCTTGCAGCAGCTTGTGTCGTTCTTCATCTTCATGTCTATTCTCCTGCGCCAGTTTTTCTTCTTCTTGCCTTCTTTTATCTGCCTCTCGTTTATCCTGGATTTTCTTTTCCTTGTCCTTTTTCTTTTGCGTTTGAAGATTCTCAAAAGCACCACCCAGAAAAGCATCCACGTCCATATCCAAATCCATAGATGCTGGGATGGCATTGATCGGTTCTATTGACTGACTGACGCTTGGCGACAGCGACATGGGCGGTGGTGATGAGTTATTGGCAGATACAACCTCCTCTACTGCTGCTGGTGAGTCTGCTGCAAATGCCGGAGAGCTGTGATGTGACAATGGCATTGACACACGCACTGTATCTGGAAGATCGCACTCCTCCTCTTCCTGGTATTGTGGTTGATGTGATGTTGATTCTTGATGAGTTGCCTCCGTTTCTTGATCCTCGTCGTATACTTCCTCTTTAATGGTTCTTCTACAATGTACATGCTCCTCTTCATGCTCTGCAAGCTCTAATCTGACACTGTTGCACGGAGTAGATTCCACAGGCTCTGGCTTGACTTGCATGTAATCATCGTCGTCATGTTGATCTTCATGGTGACGCCTGTAGTTCATGTCATCCTGCGGACAGGTCACTGGCATTGTTGCATCCAAAGATTCCAACTTTACAGAAATGGGATGCAAGGACGCACTTTCAAACGAGGCATACGCAGCACTGTCAGGATTCATATAGTCCGTGGGTGCTGAAGCAGGATTACACATCACGTTGGTGGAGCAGAATGCGATGGCATACATGATTTCCTTGTCCAGCAGCACGCGGATGACATCCATCTCTTTGCAATACTTTTCATGTACAACATGCCAGTCTGGCAGTATGTCTGCATTGGGCGGTGCAACAAACAGTGGATTTCCGTCAATGTCTGACATGAGTACTTGCTCACACGTCTTCAAGTCTGCCTTGCCTCCCACTAGCTTGATGAGTTTTGCGTAGTGATTGAACTATACACGCGCATAATACGTGAGTCATAAATCTCTCTTTCTACTACCTCTTGCAATTACCTGTTGCTGATCGAAAAACCAAAAGTCCATTCTTTTAAACAGCCTTTTGCGTCTTTCATCCGGTCCAAAGATGGCTGTTTGTTCGAATTCTTCATACTTGTCTACGGTGATGGGTTGTATCTTGTCATTAAAAGCCTCGAAATCAAACAGTTGGTCAGCTGCTTTGCCCAATTCCTCTACCCAGTCAGGCCTAATAAAATAGACATTGTTGGATGCCAACGCAAGACAGGCAAATGGGGAGAGCTGATACAGGTCTGGGTCAACCGAGATGCAGTAATGGGTGGGCTTGTCGTAGTTGGTCCTGATGCCGTTGATCACATAAAAGCCCAAGTGTTCGCCTTGCTCAATCAACTTTTGATGCACATCTGGATTCAGCCTCTTGTCGTGGTAGATGCTGACAGGCTCCCAGCTGATTTTGAAGGCCATATTGTCCTCGCCAATGTGAAGAATTTGTTGGTCATGCAAGTACTGTTCGTCTTCCGTGACAACATGGCCGTCGACCACAACACTGAGGCCATTTCTCTGGAGAATCACATCTGGCCTCGATCGGGAACCAACAACATCTGACTTTGAGAAGCCCAACACTCGAAATCTGACTGCATTGCCCTTGTCTGTACTATCAATGTGAGTCAATGGGATCGACACTGCTGTATCATAAGTTCACCTTGGCTGCCCCTTGGGTTCACTAAATAGGATCCATCTGGCTTCAACCGAGCGAATGTCTTGACTTGTGTTCTTGCGTTGCCTACAATGCGATTGAGAAACCACATGAGAAATTGATTGATTGGAAAGAAAGCAATGATGGATTGATCCTCGTAGTTCTAAAATACATCAAGTATTCGCAGTCTTTTCTACAAGTTGATCATGCAAATTCAAGCGCGACGGGCGTTGTGGGCGTGAGTGTTTCTCTGGGAATAGCGTGCGTGTGTGTGTCCTGGATTAGGGAATGGCAACCCAAATCAAGGCAGCTGGAAGCGAGCCTCTTTGTTATTTCATTCCACCTGTCAATATGCCATTGTCCAGGACGCCTTGCTTCTTGTACATCAAGCTAAAACGTCACATTGGGAGCCATATCCACCATCCAAGGTAGTGTGTATTAAACACACACCCTTAATTTATTGTGATTTGATGGTCAGCTTATATTGAGACACAACTCTTTTCCTTTCTTTATTTTTTGCAACACACAACCCCTTTTTTTTCCTCCAGCACATCATTCATCATCATGGATCGTAGAAAAGAAGAGTTGGAAAAGAAGAGACAAAAATTGGCTGAACTTCGTCGTGCTCGAGAGGAGAGAAGGGCTCTTTTAGAAAGTCAATCTACACAGTCTTCGTCTGTAAGTGTTTGTGTGTGCCAAATGTACCTTGTATTCATCTCAAAGATGACTAGACAACCACGACGTCGACTACTGGTAGAGATAGAAAAGCCATCGATGATCTTGTAGCCCTTGTTCTAGGTGAACGTCCATCTACACCAAATGCTTCAGCAGCAGCAGGCAGTGATCGTTCAGATGCTGGCTCAGATTTCTCCAACTCACGTCCTGCTTCTGCTAATTATTCTGTGCCTGGAACACCCATCAGTCAGTAAGTGCCTGAAATGAACATGTGTGCGAAAAGAATACTCATAACCCGCATGGCAGAGCCGAAGCTCGTCTTTCAATGCTCTCCATGTCCTCCCAGCCTAATTCTGCGTCGCCTCCTCAGGGCAACACGCCTCATTATGTAGCAGAGTTGACGGAATCACAAGCATTTGTTGCTGACATTCCACCACTGGTAAATACTCAAGTGGCAGCAGAAAAGACATTTTTCTCATTTCTCAACAGGAACAAGTGGTATACAGCAAAGAAATTCAGACAACAGATGGATCCATGGAAGCACCCGAAGTTTCAGAAGAAGAGATCAGAAAGCAAATCATGGAGGAATTTGAAGCCAGAGAAAAGATCAAGATAGCACAGTTGGAGGAGGAGATCAAGCGAGCCGAGCAAGAAAAGCAAGAGGAGATTCGAGGTAAATGGCAACGGGCATTTTGATCACCAGTGGTATTCATCTTTCTTGTAACAGAACTCACTGAGGAAGAGTCAAAAGTCATTCAAAAGTCTCAAGAATTTGCTGAATTTGTTGATGTTTCTACAAAACTAGTAGAAAGAGCTTTGAATGAAAAATACGATTTCATGAAAGATTATACTCTTGGCATTGACGTCGAAAAGTAAGAGTGGCCATGCGAGTATTCATGTTGATGCTGACACCCCTTTTTTTATATACAGTGATGAAAATTCTGGTAAACATGTTAAATTTGTTTGCGAATTTTGGGACGAGAAATGGTGCAAAAACAGATCTGTCACCGACGTGAATTGGTCTCTTAAAGTAAGTTTTTCTTGTCGTGTATTCAATAGCCAGGATGATATGTACTCACTCTTTGCAGTACCCAGAGTTGGTTGTCTCCTCTTACAACAAGAACCCACTTGCACCCAATGAGCCAGATGGTGTGGCTCTTGTATGGAACGAGCATTTGCTGGATCGCCCTGAATTTGTCTTTCATTCTCAGTCAGACGTCCTCAGTGTCATGTTCAGCAAATTCCATCCAAACTACATTATCGGTGGTACCTATTCTGGCCAAATTGTGCTCTGGGATACACGAGCCAAGTCTTTGCCCGTGTTAAAGACGCCTCTGTCTGCTGGTGGTCATACACATCCCGTCTACAGCATTGAAATGGTAGGCACTCAGAATGCGCACAACTTGATCTCTGCGAGCACAGACGGATTTGTGTGCTCTTGGCAATTGGATATGTTGGCGCAACCTCAAGATTATTTAGAATTACTTCATCCTGCTCATAACAAGACGCATGAAGTATCGGTTACGTGTATGGGCTTCCCTGATAACGAGACAACAGCTTATTGGGCTGGTACGGAGGAGGGAAATGTGTATCAAGCAAATAGATACGATCGTGCAGGTAGTAAAGCGGGTATCAATCAATACGATACGTATCGTGGTCACCATGGTATGGTTACCGGCTTGCACTTCCATCCTTTGCATGGTCCTGTCGACTTTTCTGATTTATACCTCACTTCTTCTGTGGATTGGACAGTGAAATTATGGCGAGCCAAGGTAGTATTGCAACCAACTCGTTCATGGGTGCCACTTACTCACTGCTGCTATTAGTCTATCTCCAAAACTTCTACACAAGCATCCACTGTTCCTCCCTTGTACTCGTTTGAGCATGCCGACGACTACGTCTACGATGTCAAATGGTCGCCTACACATCCTGCTTTGTTTGGTACAGTCGATGGCACGGGCCAGTTTGATTTATGGAACTTGAATGCGGATACCGAAGAGCCTTTTGTCAGCACTCAAGTAGGTTCTGGCAAAGCATTGAACAAATTGGCTTGGGACAAGGAAGGTAAAAAGACGGCCATCGGCTCCAGTGATGGACATGTCTATGTGTATGATATTGGCGAGGTAAGTTGCCCTAGTAGTTCCATGGAAGTATGACGATCGCAATCTAACATGTGTTTGTGTATTCAAGGTGGCAACCCCCAAGCCTGACGATTGGAGTCTATTGCAAAAGAATATATCCGAAATGATTGCAAATCAAGAAAATCCAAGTGGAGGCAAATAGTTTTTATATCAGTATAGTATACAGTCGACGAAACATTTTAAAATTGAATTTGGACGTCGCAATAAAAGTGGGACACCAGTATGAAAATGGGACAGCAATATGAAATTGGGACGCCA
>DF836584.1:23340-35603 GCA_000950595.1 Mucor ambiguus
TATATTGAATTCTAAAGAGAGAGAAAAGCAATAGTATTGTACGTATTTATTTTTCATTGCTTTATTAAAAGTCAGGGCCCATCCTTTCTTCAAATTTGTTGTGTGTGTATATAAGAAATCATGATTATGAGGAACCGCTGGTTCGTCTTTGTAAAGCTTGTAGCATTTGATCTCTGCGTTGTTCAGGCGAAAGTGTGTTTAATTCATCAACAGACATATCCTCAAATGTCTTTGCTTCGTCTTCCTGTTCCTTTTCTAGTTGACTTGCTGCTGTAGCTTCAGCGGATGTCACTGACATGCTACTGGATGCCGCACTACTAGATCCTTGTTCCATGGTGGGTTCCTGCTTCTTCTTTTGCTGCTGCTCCATTAATTTCCTTTTGGAAGACAATGGTTAATGTAAGCTCGGCATGCTTTTGTAAGAATCCTTACTTTCTAGCTTGAAGCACCATGAATTCTTTGCGCTTTCTCAGGATTTCTTGTCGCTTGTCTGGACTGGCCTCCCAGACCTTGGGTGGCTCTTGATCTGTATCTTGCTGAACGTCGATCTTGTACCTTTGAACTAAATTAGGATGGCTAGGTGATTTGCGACTACTGGAGACAGTGGACGAGTTGTTGATTGCGCTCGCATTGGGTGAGCCTTGCTGAGATGGCACTGGGGATGGCTGAGAGAGTATATGTGTGAGTATGGTGTAATCGCGCGACTCCAAGCTATCAATCGACTTACGAGAGGTAAACCTCCATCACGGAGTGCATTATCTACAGTTGTTTCTACAGATCCTGTTCTTTGAAGGTCGGCCAAGATGGCAGCAGTAGGGATATCAGGAAACATGGCACGCACCATCTCAATCTATACACATAGAAAAGGGGGAGAAGGGGGTCAATTACCTTGTTTTTTCACAAAAAAAAGCCATGCTATCTATACCATTTGAGGAGTGACACGATGCTGCGTTCTTCTGGTGCCTGTTGTTGTGCGTCTTTGACCTTGCTGCTGTTGGTTATTCTGGTTGTTGCCACCTAAAACGAAACATACAGTGAGATTTATAACAAGTGAAATGTATACATGTTGAACATTACCCAGCATCCAACGTAGAGCTATCAGAATGAGAAACACGGCTACCAGTATGGATACGCTATCATTCATCTTGTTTGTAAATGTAGTCGAGATGAAAGAAATAAGAATGGTGATATGATTCTCGGCATCCAAAGTAAATTGCTAAAGCCTAACCTTTCAATGTCAGGTCAGTCACTTGAACAAGAATCTGTAGGGCCACTGCTTACGGCCGAAGAAGCCCATTAAGACCCCCTTATCTTGAATACGGCCTTATTCAAATGTCTCTTTTCTGTAGTGGTAGTTTTTGATTCGCAATACACTGTTTAGTAGCTTTTACTAAAAGCATATATTGTCCTCATAAAGTCGTATTTTGCTGCCAGACTTTTTTTAAATCCCGGTGCGCATTTTCTTTATCGATTCGTTAATTCTAAAAAAAGTCGACCTGTTTGATCTATTTTATAGGATCTGACTATATAAAGTGTGATGAGAACCCAAAGCCATCTTAAGCTTCCTTGGAGCACTTTTCAAGGCACATCCAATGGTGCAAACAGAAACAAATGTTTTAAATAAACTCATTGAGTAATTTTGGAAAACAGTAAATGTGGTCTTTGGCCAAAATGTCAAAAATTTGCATATAAAGGTCTCACAAACAAAGTTTTAGGGGCTGCTTTGGATCAAGAGAAACAATTTGATTCATTATATACCTTAGTAGAAATCTTCATTTTTGCCTTCTAAAACACAATCGTTTGATTTTCGATAAAAAGTATGAGGGGTACCTCATGCTTTTTGATGGATTTTTGACGATTTTTTTTTGTCCCTAAAAAGTTGAGCAAAGGTGTCAGTAAGTTAGTGTTAGATGAAAGCAATTGTTTGGTGTTTTTCTGAAGGCCTAGAACAGCTTATACAGTGAGAAAATAGGTCTCAAATGTGCTCAAATTTTGCTGTATTCTGCAGTTGGAAGTAAAGCAACATCATCTGTAGCTTATTGTTCGACATGGCTATTAATGACTTAGCTTCAACTACCTTAGCAGTACTATTGTCATCAACTTTACTATTAATGGCATTACCTTCATTTTCGTCCTCGAAAGAGACATTTGGAGCAGCATTGAGTGGCATATTTACATGACCGAGTACTTTTCTTGTAGTTTCAATCGCTACTGTAGACTGAATCGTCGAGGTTCCGGATTTTCGTTTGAAAAAAGCGGTGAAGGCATTATGAACAATAAACTATTCAAGTGATCCCTCCTATGCGTATTAATACAATCACTATCGCATATATGGGGCGGAAGCAAGGCAAAGACTTGTAGCTCCAGGTCTCAAATAGGGCTGCTAAAGTGGGAGTTTTCAGGATAATTGTTACAGTATAATTATCGCTCCTCTTTACCGGTGTTAGTATTATCGATACTGAATTACATAGTACAAGTATATTTTTATACCATAGACCTATGTTCGATATAACGGTATTTACGATATAATGGTGCTTTTTTAAAAACTTGGAGAGCCGTTATATCGTGCAACTAATGTACATGTATCCCAGTGGGAAGAAACACACGCAACATCTCCAAAGACTACTTGGCTAGAATTGAAAAAGCAAAAGACAAGAAGCAAATCACCAAAACCATCAAGGGAGAATGCATGACTGGAGATAATACTGGTCGCAAGCTCTGTGTACTGAAGATGATAAAACTATTCTATACAACTTTTGTTGTATCTTACTTTGCTAACGAAGATTCTAACAGCCAAAAAAAAAAAAAAAAACTTACAAGCACTGCTCAAGCTCAGTATCTCGAAGATAGAAGCTCCTTTGACAACATCAATCAGAAAGCCTAAGCTGCAAGGAATTCAACTTTACAAAGATTAGGCATCCTTCTAGCATACGTGATGCCTGCCGCAACAGAAAATATCATCTTCAAATGGTAAATGATTGTTTGGAAGGAAACCCCTATGCATTATTAAAGAGCTATTTGATTGAATGCGCTATTATTGAATCTGTCTCGGCTTTACAATATTTGTCCTGAAACATGTTACTGAAAGAAAAAAGGACGTTTTTTTTTGGATGCATAGCCACATTTAATGCCTAAAAAAACTGCTATCATTTGATGTCCATGCGTATTAAATGCCGCTGCTATGTATCAAAGTAAAATCTGATGAAACAGCATGGCACCAAGCATATGGATAAATGTACCTGAAATCAGAACCGATACCATTTGCAGCATTTCAGCTGGGTGTGGTAGGGATCCCTCTGGCTTTTTTATTGTGACAAGCTTAAAGCATCCATAGAACTGGAGTGAAAAAAACTGGAAAAGGAAAGAGAGAAAAAGAGGTCTTGATTAACTAAAATCTTTTCACCCTGGTATCTATTTTCTCTTTTTTTTCCCCATTTCATCTCTCAACTTTATATATAACAATTATGTTTCGTAAAGTTTTGATTTCTTCTGCCACCAAGCTGTCTGGTTCTCGCACGTTTGCTTCCTTGACAAGAAGCATTGCTGCTACCAGAGTCACTCCTAATGCCGGTAAGTTTAACATGTTCATACCTTGTAATTCATCATTCTCATGCCATGTGTCATTTTCTATTCAGGCCTCTCTTTCCTCAAATCCCAAGCGCTCCGTCCTCAGTTGCTCAGCTCTCTCAAGATCTCTCCTTATGCTTTCCTTCATACACAGTCCACTGCTCCCAATTCTGCTGTTGCTGAGCTTATCAAGGATGAAATCATTGAAGACGACACTCACATTGAACCCATTCTCGAACAAAAGAAGCGATTTGATGCCATTGATGCCATTCACCCCAACACACAAAAAGCCATTCGTCAAGTGTTCAAGTATGAAGAAATGTCAGCAGTTCAAGATGCTGTTCTCTCCAAGTTGCCCAACAAGAATGACATGTTTGTCAAAGCAAAGACAGGTACCGGCAAAACACTTGCTTTTTTGACAGCTGCTATTGAAACAGCCATCGAAGGTCAGTCCCCTCAAGATTTCAAGCACTTCCAAGGCACTTCCATCATGGTGATTTCTCCTACTCGTGAGCTCGCTAACCAAATTGCTGATGAAGCCCAGAAACTCGTAAGTGCATACCCTTTCAAGGTACATTGTATGGTCGGTGGTGATTCCAAGAGACGTCAAATTCTCAACTTGGAGCGTCGTCGCTGCGATATTGTGGTGGCTACACCTGGTCGTTTGCAAGACATGCTTTCTTCAGTGCACAATTTCAAAAAGATGTGCCAAAATCTCAAGGTGCTTGTGCTGGATGAAGCAGATCAGCTGTTGGATATGGGTTTCAAGGCTGAATTGCAACGTATCCTGAATCAAATCCCCGAGAAGCGTCAAACCATGCTTTACTCTGCCACTATTTCTAAAGAGATTCGTGAAAACTTGGGTAAATTCGCTTTATCACCCAACTATGATTTGATTGATACCGTGGGCAAGGACGATGTCAACACCAATATCCATGTCAAGCAATCTGCTGTGATTGCTCCCTACCAAAACCAGTGTGCATTGATCCGTGACTGTCTTGAAACACATGAAGCTGCTCAGAAGGGTAAGGTCATTGTCTTCTTACCTACTACCAAGGCCACCATGGTCTATGCCAACATCTTCAAGCGTTTGATGCCTGATCGCATGGTCTATGAAATTCACTCCAAGAAGGGTCAAGATCAGCGTTCTCGCATTGCTGACAAGTTCCGTAAGTCCAAGGACAGCAGCATTCTCTTCACATCCGATGTCTCTGCCCGTGGTGTCGATTATCCTGGTGTCTCTCTTGTTCTCCAAGTGGGTGTTCCTTCTTCTCGTGAACAATATATCCATCGCCTCGGTCGTACGGGCCGTGCTGGTCGCGAGGGTGAAGGTATCATCATGTTGGCACCTTTTGAAAAGGCATTTTTGGAAAAAGAAGTCTCTGATCTCCCTATTCAAAACATCGAGGCTCCCGCTCTCACTCAAGAAGAGATCGACGAGACCAATGAAATTGCTCTCAAATCAATCAACAACATGGATGATGACATGGTGAGAGAGGTCTATACCGCCTATCTGGGTTATTACTCTGGAAGAATGCCCATGTTGGGTCAACGTCGTTCTGCAGCCTTGACTGAAGCCAACAAGTTCATTGAAGGTCTTGGTGTGACAAATATCCCCCATTTGAGTCCTCGTTTCTTGTCTCAACTTGGTTTAAGTGATGGTAACAGTAGTCGTAACAATAGTCGTGGTAGCGGTGGTTTTGGTCGTGGTGGCAACAGTCGTGGTGGTGGCTTCAATCGTGATAACGATCGTGGATTCAGCCGTGGCAACAATTCCCGTGAATTTAAGAGCTTTGATCGTGATAGCAGCGATCGTAGCAGCGATCGCAGCAGCTTCAACCGTCGTGATAGCTACAACAGCAATAGCAGCAGCAGTAGACGTTATGAAGATCGTGATAGTGGATACAAGAGCCGCGATAGCTTCAGTAGCCGTGATAATGGATTCAAACGTCGTGATAGTGGCTTCAAGAGCCGTGATGATGGCTTCAAGAGCCGCGATGATGGCTTCAAGAGCCGCGATGATGGCTTCAAGAGCCGTGATGATGGCTTCAAGTCTCGCGATAACTTTGAACGTCGCTCAAACTCCAAGCGTCGCGAGGACTTTTAAACCATTCATGCATTGCAACTGTTGCCATAGCAACAGCAACAACAACAATATTTATATCTAGAAATCTGTAAATAATCTTCCCATTTCCCGCTTATCAAATTTGTTATATTATTATCAATAAACCCCTTAGAGTCTTCATTTATCGCTATTCATTCAATGGCCTTTTTCGCTTAGCCACGAGGAGGATGTGTTTTGGATCATAGCCCGCGGGCCGACGCCATCATAGAGCTTAAATCAATTGCTGTAAGATTGCTCTACCTCCCAAGCCCATCCGCTGCATGCCTCAAGTCAATTTTTTATCGTATATGAAATCTGTTCTCTCCCATGACGACCCAACTAAGCACCTATGCTCTTTGTATGCTCCTCTGATTGCTCAAGGCGGCGGAGTGTACGCCGTAAGTGCTTTTGTTTATCACAGTGAGCATTGTGAGTAGAAGGCTAATGACTTTTAGAGGCCTAATAGAGCAGGTTGGTCTGTTTTTGTGGGAATTTCTGTTGATGTTAAGAAGGTCTACATGAAGTCAGGCTTGTATCGAATATGTACCTGCTGCATCAAAATGGAATGGCTCGTATGATATAACGTGTGTAAAAGGTAAGCGATTCCCCATCGCATCACAGGCCTACTTAAAATCCAACCAGCCTTACACGTAGACATTGCGAATCATGGGCCTGCGTCTCAAAGTCAACTTCTTATTGCAGCAGAAGACGCTCAACTTGGCGCCTAATCTATTCCTAAGGGTACGATTGTCATTGTAAGCATTAATGATCTTTGACATGATGCAAGCATCTGGAAGTATCCTTGCACCTTTAATCCACAGCGCTTTAGTCCAGAAATGATAGTAATATAAAACGCAATGGTGGTTGGATGCCCTTTGGAAACGGTCAAAGGTAAATAGACTCACAAATTGCTGGTATGAATATGAGTATAGTCGAGCGGCGTGCCTTTTTAACCATAATGGCCAAGAAGTTCCAATAAAACTTATCAAAGGATTCCATCCACCAGGATAGCATGCTTGTCAAAGTTCTGGATATCATGGGACCCAAATACGTTGTTCTTGAATTCAACAAGAGATATTAGACAGCTACCTCAAGTCAAGAACTAAACAGCATAAATCAAATCACCGGCCAAATTTCAAAGGGTATATTTCGCATTACATTGCAGAAATAAACATGATTGGAAACATGGGCCTGTTACACTAAAATCTTAAAGCGTGGGAGGCCATATATAAGCATATTCGGTTCCAGATTATTATTACCAACCTCTTTCCTCTCTATATTTTTTCATTTCAAAAGCAAATACACTTGAGCATGCCTGTGTATTCAACTGCCAACCTCAAATTATATTCTGGAAACGAGGATCAGTTTGTTAAAGTCTCTAATGATCTCTGGAAGAGTTTAGTGCCTGTCAACTGCACGCAAGGTAATCGATCCATGACATGCCTGTTTGTCGTGTTTTTTTCTGAGCGTTGCAATAGACATCATCACCGTATCTGTATCTGTGCCTAGTTTAGCAGCATATTCGCCCGTCTCCGAGAGCGCAAAGCCTTCTCTTTCCTCCTTTATAGCACATTGCAAGCCTACTCAACAAGGGGTAAATAGTATGAATAAGCATATTTAAGCGCAAGCTCCTGACCGAATATCAATAGGAAGGAAAGAATGTAGTGTATGCTAGCAGTCAATTGATAAAGGCTGTCTATGGACAAGATGCATTGTCTCGTTTGGATGTGGATGACGATGAGGAAGACGACGAAAACGAGGATAGCAGCGAAGAAAAGGACGAATATTCTTCTACGTGTGCCGTCGAGATAAAACCAGTAGAGCTGATTGAACTGGACGAATTGATTATCGGCGCTTTGAATCAGCATTCATACGAGTTTGCGCAGAAAGGTAAATAGAGGGGAAAAGGGACATGGCAGAGGGCGGCTTTGTTAAAGTGTATCTACCATAGACCATGAATCCTTGATTCAGCTGTTTATCAAGGAGCCCCAGTTAATTATCCGTAGCTCAGGACAATATCACTTTGGCAATGGACTATCATATGAAGTTTTAATGACAAATCCTGTGCAACAAGGTTATATATTCGCCAGTGATCGCACCAGAGTTTTGACCGTTGGCATGTCTGATGCTGCAATCACAACTTCATCGGAAGCACCGTCAGCCATCACTCCAGTCTCCTCAGTCTTCCATCTGCTCGACTCGTCTGCAACACTCACCATTGCTGAACCCAAAGAGTTTAGCGTCAGAATTTTGCAGAAAAAGTGGCCCAAATCTCGCTTATACCCCTCTCCAAACGACATCAACGACGACGAAAGCCGTGTTTATGTGGACGTGAGAGATTTGGCACAGTGTGGTGTGTTTAGTGGTGAATGGGTGCTTGTCAGTGGAAATAACCCCAAAAAGTCAAGACTATGTAGAGTTTTTGGTGTGGATGATATTGCAGGCGCTCAGTAAGTAGAGTAAAGCTCAAGAGTGATCCAGTTCTGATTAGTATATAGAAGCAACATTTATCTTCCTCCAGTACTGTACTTTAATCTCGATCTGCCTCTTCCTCCTGCACCTATCGACGACGTTAAAATAACAATCACAAAGGTCAACTCACCTCCCGCTGATGGACCACCTATCGCCCAAGCGGTCAGTATCGCTCGTACTGCCTCACCTGCCTCTATGGATAAGGCACTACAATCCGCCTTTTTAGATTCCTTGAAGCAGTGGTTTGAAGCCAAGGAGCGTATTGTTTGTAAGGGAGACGTGATTGCTATTTGTTTGAATGAAGACAATGCTCGTTTAAAGCCCCACGACGACGATCTGAATACTCAGGAAGTGTACACCAAACCCACGACGTTAGCCTACTTCAAGGTCACTCGACTCGATCAAGGTGAAAATACGGATTCAGCTGTTCATCCCTCCTATTTTGGCTCTGGACGTCGTATTGTGCCCAGCAAAACACAGATGATTCAAACAGGCGTTGAATACTCTCGTGTGCCTGTAGGACCCATCTCCCACTACTATGATTTCTCCAAGAAACTGCCGCTCAACAGATCCAAATCACCAGCATACAACCAGCTGCATGAGCTTGTATCGTCATCACTTCACCCCCTCGGCCGTGATTTTGAGCTGTCCTGCAATGCCTTGTTCCATGGTCCAAGAGGTGGAGGAAAGGCAACTTTAGTTAAGGAAGTTGTTGAAGACCTTGGTGTTCATTTGTTTGAGTTCTCTGTGTATGATATCGTCTCAGATACCGATGCCAAAACAGAAGTGCACTTGAAGGCGAAGTTTGATAAGGCGGCCGCCCTTGCTCCTTGTGTGGTTTTATTGAGACATATGGAAGGATTGGCAAAGAAAAGTGCTGTAGTAGAATCTGGTCAAGGTGAGCAATGGAAAGATAGAGCACTGCAATGCGCCTTCAACTCACAGCCACAATCGTAGAGCCATTGCTGGCAACCGTCCTTCAAGAGTGCATCCGAAATGTGAATGCCGCACACGCAACCACGGGCTATCCTGTCATGGTCATTGCCACTACAGGCGATATTGACGCTTTGCCCTCCAGTGTTTTGTCTTGCTTCAGGCATGAAATCTCAATCAACGCTCCTGATGAGAAGGCCCGTATGCAAATCCTGACCAACTTGCTTCATGACAGTCCATTGGCGCCTGACATCTCTCTCTCCAATTTGGCTACGCAGACAGCTGCTTTGGTTGCAAAGGATCTGGTCGATTTGGTTGCTAGAGCCGGTGTGTTGTCGCTTCAGCGCATTGATCGCTCAATGTAAGTCTGCACCGTGACATTTGCATAGTGAATTGTATTGACTCTATTTGCATAGTCATCGTAAAGCAGACGATACTGAGGAAGAAAGCTCCTCTGCAGTGGTTCCAGATGCCAGTGCCGCTACCACACAAGATATCCAGGCTGCTGGTATTGTGCTGACTGCTGCTGATTTCGACTCTGCATTAGGTGAAGCCAGAGCAAGCTATTCCGATTCAATCGGTGCACCAAAGGTAATAGGCGGAGAAGCATGGATTAGAACCACATACACTAATACTTGCAACTTCAGATCCCCTCAGTAACTTGGGACGATGTTGGCGGCATGGCTCATGTCAAGGACGATATTCTCGATACGATTCAATTACCATTAGAGCATCCAGAACTATTCGGTGCTGGTCTCAAGAAACGTAGTGGCATCCTCTTGTACGGTCCTCCTGGTACTGGTAAAACATTACTTGCAAAGGCAATCGCTACCTCTTGCTCTCTCAACTTCTTCTCTGTCAAGGGTCCTGAACTTTTGAACATGTATATTGGTGAATCAGAAGCCAATGTACGTCGCGTATTTCAGCGTGCTCGTGATGCTAAGCCATGTGTTATCTTTTTTGATGAATTGGATTCAGTTGCTCCCAAGCGTGGTGAGAAGGGTGACTCTGGCGGTGTTATGGATCGTATTGTAAGTCAACTGTTGGCTGAATTGGATGGTATGGGTGAGGGCGGTGAGGAGGCCGGTGCTGGAGATGTGTTTGTCATTGGTGCTACCAACAGACCTGATCTATTGGATCCTGCTCTATTGCGTCCTGGAAGGTAAGATAGTTTTGCTGTGCTCGCAGTTTCTTGATCTGACATCCGTTTATAGATTCGATAAACTTCTTTACCTTGGTGTAAGTCAAGACCACGAATCTCAATTAAGAATTATCGAAGCCTTGACAAGAAAGTATGTTGCTTCGTTCACATGTCAATGTATTTTATATTTATAGATTGCACTGTAGATTCCGTCTCCATCCTGATTTGGATCTTCGTAAAGTGGCAGAGCGCTGTCCTTTCCACTACACTGGCGCTGATTTCTATGCACTCTGTTCAGACGCAATGTTGAAAGCCATGACTCGTGTGGCAGATTCTATCGAGACCAAGGTTCAAAAATTGAATCAAGAAAACAGACCAGACCTCCCAAGCCCATTGACAGCACAATATTATCTGTCTCATTTAGTCACACCAGATGAGATTGTTGTGCAGGCAGAGGAAATCGATTTTGTAAAGGCATTAGAAGAACTCATTCCCAGTGTTTCCGCCACAGAACTTGCACATTACTCCAAGGTGAGAGAGAAGTTTGAAAAGGTGGAAGATGACGATGATGAAGCCAAGGAAGAAGAAGCTCAGAGCGCTGCTGCTGTGGAAGCTGAAATTGAACGTGCACTTTTGGAAGCCAAAAGAAAGGAAGAGGAAGACCGTGTAAAGACGGCACCCATGAAGAGCCGAAAGGGCAAAGGAAAACAAAGAGCTGAATAATAAGTGATTCTATGATTATTTAGAATAGTAATAGATTTTTGATGCTAGTAACGCTAGTTGCATGTTGTTAATAGTTAATATCCACCATAAATTGTATTTTTAAAATAAACAATGATAGATCATGATTGGTAAGCGTCTTTTCCTCCCTCTTTTCCTTCGTTACGGCAATACTGCTTTGCATCAGTACTGGATATCATAGTGTTAATTATATAGTGAGTATACACGTGAAATGTTATGAATGGGTACACTTGCCACATAGGATATATCTCGGGGCTGTGCGTCATTTGAGACGTCTGGTAGGTGGAGTGGCAGGGTATTTTAGCAAGATAAGGGCTGTATCAATGCATTTTAAATCAAATCTTCATTCTAATACGCTAGAGGCAATGATGAAGTGATTGTATGATATATTTTCCGATTAGACCAATTTGTTGTAAAATACAGGTATGAACAGGTCTCAAATAACAGTTGTGAGAACATCTTCGATAACTAATAATCGAAAACGCCATATGAAAACTAACAAATCAGGCATTTGTAAACGAAAAAAGCATTGATTCTGGATGTTCAATTTGTTGTATCCGAGAAGTGAAGATACAATGTCGATAGTTTCAATAAATATAATAAACAAAGACTTGTGGATTTACCAGACACTAAAACTGTTGCTCCGTTTATTAACAAGTACTATTTAAATCGGCCACAAATGGCCGATTTGTCGGAATAGTACTTGTTAATCAATATCATAAAACCTTATTATCGCTTGATCAACTATTACTTCTCGTAGCTAAAGATTCAATACATCGAGCTCTGTATAATATCTAATATCGATCATGAAGGAGGATCGATGATCAGCTCATCTAAGATGGTGTTAAACACACGACTTTTTTATGAGCACAGACTTCTTCCATGAACATCTATATGTATATATATAGCCCACTTATTGATGTCAAAAAAACTGAGTAACAATGTCGATTGTGATCCAAACGTTCCTGTGCTCCTGAACTTAAGTAACATGCTAAGGACTCAACAAGCATTCTACATTGTCTGTTAGCAGGTAAAGCCTGAAATAGGTGTGTATTTCATGGTGACCTATCACAGTGAGGAATCACAGCATTTCCTATCTTGGATCAGCTGTCAAACAGCAATACATCCAGTATAACAATGCAGGATAACAACCTAGTGAGGTTATCCTCTATAATACCATTGTATCTATTCCCATCATATGCTATTATATATATCATCTTTCATAATCCCCATCCTCACTCAATTGATCTATTCCAACAACTATAAATACAGCAAACTTATGCATTAATAAAACGGTACCTTTTA
>DF836583.1:17068-27160 GCA_000950595.1 Mucor ambiguus
AAATTATAACATAAAAACCTTCAAAATTGGGTTTCTCATTTCGTCTTTCTTTCACTCTTATCTTCTCAATTCATTCAGTCCTTTCATCTCTGGTTTCTTTTCAATGTCTTCCTCTTGCGTGCAACAATCATACCAAGATCCATTGTCTCATGATGGGCAAAACATGAGATTTGTAAACCCCAATTCCATCTCGCAGCAGCAGCAGCAGCAGCAGCAACACCATCAAAGCGGCTATCCTTATGACTATAGTCAATTCATCAAGAAGCAGCAGCAACAGCACCAACAAAACCCTCATCAAAGAAGATTCAGTTACACGAGCATGCTCTCAGACCCTGATCAATGCTACCTTCCAACAATTACAAACTCATCGCCCTCAAATGATAGTGATGACTACACTCAACAAGAAACGCCTCCAAATTCTTCGTCTGTTGTAAGCCCTGCATCCGTTTCCAACTTTATTGATCCTGTCTATGTTGACTTGCAAACCAAGGCCATAAGTCAGCATCAAGCTGGCATGTATCATCATCCTCAACAGCCTCATCCCCACATGCTAATGGATCACCGTTCTGCTCATCATCAGCCCATTCAGTATTATGACCCTCATCATAAGAACTTTGGTCAAAATACCAATGTTTTTAATCATCATCGTAACAACTCAATGATTCCGCCACAGCACCCAGGGTTCCCTATTAGTAGTTTGTGTTCTACACCTACTCCCACTTCAGCTACCATCATGAACAAACATAACCAATCTCGTCCAATGACGCCTGTCTCTCCTCCTCTTCTTGTAAAAGATAACTATGCTGGCCAACAAGATCAAAAATCAAGTGCTAATAATAACAATAATCTCGAGACAAACACAAAGCCTAAAAAAACACCTCGTTCTCGAGGTCGTCGTGTCTCGAATGTTCCTGGCTGTGGTACTCGCATGTTTACATGCAATGCAGATGGTTGCGGTAAAGTATTCAAGCGATCAGAACATCTCAAAAGACATATCCGATCTATCCATACACTGGAGAAGCGTAAGTACTTGATATAAACTAGCATGAAGCGAATTCTAACGTGTATGCATGCATAGCTTTTGAATGCCCATACCAAAGCTGCAATAAAAGATTCTCAAGATCTGATAACCTGAATCAGCACATTCGTATCCATCGTCATAGCAACACTTCAAAGGATGGCAACCCATCTCCATCTAAATCATCCAAGCATATCAAACTACAGGAAGCATCATCATCATCTACATCATCAGCCACAGTAACAGACAACCTTCATCATCACCAACAGCATCAACATAATCATTTCAGCACTACCAGTAATAATAACAATAGTAGTACTTTTCCAAATTTTATTTAAATCATCCTAATAATTGCTTCTCTTTCTAATTACTCGCTGCTTGCCTGCTTTCTTAGCCCCCCACTCTTCTCTCCTGTTTTTTCTTTTTTTTTTATGACCAAACCTTTATAACACACAAAAAAAACCCATTTCGTATAATAACCAAACAACATAATTATGATACACACAGCACTTTTTTTATAACTAAAATATATACATAATATATGCTTTTTCGCTCTATTTTATTATCTATATTGTATACATAAAGATCTTGTGTGCGTGTACTCAAACCAATATTATACAAATTGTCAAATATCTCCTTATTGATTTGACTTTTCGACTATATGAATGTCTCCTTTTGTATGTCTATAAATTAGAAAATGAGTCAAGGGGTTCATAAAAGGCTTATCATGCTGTCATACTAGGGTAGTCGAATCATTGATTGATGTTATTCTTGGTAAATCAATTGAGCCACTGACCTTATAATGTGGATTTGAGGAGTACTAATTAAGCCATCTCTTTGTTTTTATAAATTAGTGGTGGTCAGGAGAGAGGGCGACATTTAGAAAAATTGATAGCAGCGAAAAATTGACAAGAAGAGGGAGCTTCTCTCTCTCTATCAGATAAGGGGAAGGGGGATAATGCCATTCTTTATGGGAGAAAAACAAGGGCGCAGAGTTTTAATCACATAAAAATGTACCTTTATAGCATGAGAGTGATAGTCTACTGCCTTTTACGAGTAAACAGTTGGTTATTCCAGAAGCATGGGTTTCACACAGGCGTTAGAATTCAATCGATCATGTCAATTTAGCATTGGTAGCACGTACTACAGTTTTACTGCTCTTAATGCATGATAATCACTCATTCCACTTTGCAATTTTACTTCAAGCTTCTCTTTTTCTCTTTATGATGTATGTGTCTTGTTATTTCAAAACCAACTTTTTGGCCATTACTCACTGATTGTTTTGTTCTTGTTGTGAATGCATGCTGTCGACTTTGAAATTGCAAAGTACATCTATCCAAAGCAGTAGGCGCATGTATGCTTTTAGTATTGAAAACAATGGGCTATACCTACTGATAGCAAAAATTGTAATTTTGAGGATAAAATCTACGCACTCACTACTATAAGCATAAAGTGTAATTTTGATGTATCGCGCACACGCGCAAGTAACGCCATTAGAAATGTATTCCATTTTATTATCAGTCTGTCGATCGTAATTTCGTAGCGGAACGCGACTAGAGATCTGACAAGTGTAGCGATCGTGATTTAATAGTAAAGACACATTCTATTTTCTTACATTTGATAGTATATATAAAATTAATGAGAATCTTTATCTTGACGGTTGATTTGTCCATGTAACAAATGGCAAGCTTCATGAAGATCATTCTGATTACCACTGCTTCTTACTTTCAGCGACTCATAAACTATCAAACAGGCAAGAATACATTATTTCAGAAACATCGATTTGCAGTGAAATCTAAATCTCGTCTGCGTCAAGCTTAACAATCATGATTATGACCAAGTACCCAAACCTTTTATCGCTCTAGTGCTACTATATAGACGTACAGCTGGTTTTCTTCTAGTATAGCTTTTGTGTAAGCATCGATATTATCCTGATGAAGCGTATAGTCCAAAATGATTTAGAGATTGCGCAGTTTGCTTTCAAAGGATTTGTTCCATTTTATGACGATGCTTAAATGCAGCGTATCGCTAATACGTGTGGATCTTGTTGTTTTAGGCCTTGAGAGTATGTGCATGCCTATGAATGCATATAGTAAGATGTGATCAACCGTGCTTTTAGCATTAGGATCACTTCAGTTTATTCGAAAAGCCATCTTATATGTTGCATGATAATGAACTGCGCCTTGCAGTAACTAACCTGACATTCCGTCATTTTAAATCAAAGTCTTAAAGCCTTCAATCATTCATCACAAACACCATTATAGTTTCTCTTAGGATAACATCCATGCAAATGAGCAGGCTTAGACACAATTGTCGTCTTTGGCTTGCCCATATTTAAGAATTAGTTAAAGTTGTGTGCGCATTTGCAAGGATCGACTACGTATTCCAAAGTTATGTGTTACTGATACTACTCAAAGACGTTTGGCATTCCCACATGCAGTTTTACAACAGTACGATGGTGCTTGTGTATGGAATTATGTAGATGTTGGCTTGAGCATGTCGTTTTTATCATACAGGTACACATTTCTACCCTGAAAAAGCGGCAATGCCCAAAAAGCTGGAACCCTGACAAGAGTTTAGTTAACATACAATAACCACTATCTTCGTTAATAAGTATTTACATGTGAGATTGTAGATCAAGAGCTAAGTCATATAGCGTCGAGAGTAATACACATCACTGCAAATTCTAGCATTTGATCCCCATAGAAAGCAATCTACTTGAATGGTGAATCACACAGAAAGTCACTGCTTTTCATTGTTTGCTCCAGCCCAATCAATCTGTGCTGCTTTACAAGAGCCAATGACAGAGAAAAAATATTTTTCGAACTTATATTTCATTCCATTACGATCCTGTCAAACTTTCAACAGTATATAGTACAATGCATAGACCTTTTTCTATTAGAGGATTTGCGTCAGTTCGTAATTTCAAGACCCCGTCTAGCCCAACATCCGTGCAAAAGAAGACCAACTTGATTGGATTGACGCTGGATGATTTGAAGCAAGAATTAGCAGGATTGAATCACTCCAAGAACTACTCGGCATTGCAGATTTGGCAGCATATGTATAAGAAGGGATATACTCAATTTGAAGACATGCCCAATATCTCCAAAGACCTACAACAAGAACTGAACCACAAATACGAGATTAAATACGGAGAGGTCAAGGTAGATTTCTTCTTTATCATCCATAAGAGCCGCATTATTAATACCTATCATTAGTTGGATAAAATTGCACTTGATAAAACTAGAAAATTCTTAATTGGATTCAATACAAAGCAAGATCCCAGAGCCATTGTAGAGACAGTGATTATACCCGAAACAAACAGATCGACACTATGTGTCTCATCACAGGTTGGGTGCTCGTTGAAATGTAGCTTTTGTCATACAGGAACACAGAAATTGGAACGCAGTTTGACATCAGGGGAAGGTTTGTTTATCAAGATGCTGAACATTAGAATTGATCTGGTAACACATTATAATGGTAGTTGTGGGACAATACATGATTGCTGCTACTCATAGTGGTGATTTTCCGTTCAAGGACGACAAGAAAAAGATGATTTCGAATATGGTGTTCATGGGCCAGGGCGAGCCCTTGTATAACTGGAAAAATGTGAGCAAAGGAATTAGGATATTGACGGATCCACAAGGCTTGAATTGGTCGAAACCCAAGATCACAGTATCGACTTCCGGAGTAGTTCCTCTGATTCCAAAGATTGCTACAGAATTAGGAGTATCTTTGGCTATATCCCTGCATGCCACAAACAATACATTGAGAGACGTGCTGGTGCCTCTGAACAAGACATTTCCGCTGGAGACGGTGCTGGAAGCATGTAGGACATATGCCTTTCATATGGGAAACAGAGGCAGACGGATTACATTTGAATATGTCATGCTGGATCATGTCAATGACTCATTGTCTGATGCTCGTGCCATGGTTAAATTACTAAAGCAACTGCCTGCTCATGTCAACTTAATGTAAGCTCGCGCGCTGATGGAGTGTTACGAGCCTTTACTAAATATGCTTGCTATAGACCTTTCAATCCTTGGCCGGGAAGTGGGTATGAATCTACCAAAATGGAGCACATTGAGAGGTTCGCACAGGTTGTTGTCCAGGGCGGCGTTCACTGCACAATCCGCAGACCCAGAGGACAGGATATTATGGCAGCATGCGGCCAATTAAAGAGCTCTGAGGAGAAGAAGAAGCATTTGAAATAAACGCTCCATTTAGACGGAAATACCACCTTGAACATTCAATGTGACGTAGAAAAAACTACATGTTTAATGAAATTTTTTTCCTCTCTTTTCTTGCTATTATTTTTCCTCTGTCCCTCTATACAACATAATCACTGAAGAATGCTTGGTAATAGTTTCAGTCAACCACAACCTGCTGCACAACAGACAAGCAGTTTATTCGGCGGCTTGAGTAACAACACAACAACTCTAGCATCTGGCGGTCTCTTTGGAGGGGGAGGTGCTGCACCAACGTCTACAGCAACGAGTGCTCCTTTAACTTCCTCTACCACTGCAAATACCACAAGCAACTTATTCTCCTCTACACCTTCTACAACACAACAAACCCCATCTCTATTCGGAAGCACAGCTCCAAAGCCAACCACATCTTTTTTTGGCGCCTCCGCCAATGCTGCCAACAACACCACTACCAGTAACCTTTTAAACCCTGCATTTCCTATGAACAGCCAGCAACAGCAGCAGCAGCAGCAACAACAACAACAACAACAGCAGCAGCAGCAGACCCAATTACTCGATATCAAAAACTGCTTTCCTGATACCAATATTCCTCATTTTATTGTGAGCCAAGATAGTATTACGCGTTCGACTGTGCCTGCAAATACTTTCTTTGGTAGCAAATCAAGAGATACTATCACATCTAGTAGCCAAAACACCAACATGTCGATTACATCCTTTGCTTTGAATGAGAGAAATACAATTTTGCCAGGCTTTTTGACAGCTTCCGATACCTCCAACATGGTAAGTTGATGCCTCTCTTTACGTAACTATAACTAACCATCAAGGCTATTAGTCTACAGGCACTAGTAATTCAAGCAAAATCAAGCTGCCAAACAAGAAAAGAGTATTAGAACAGGAGGATGAGGACAATGATGGGTAAGTCTTATGGGATGATGGAAAGGATATTTTTTATGTGTGCTAAGCAATCATAGACGCAATGTGATTTCCAAAACGTCGAATCAAGGTGTATTTTCTCAGTCATCGAAACTCACAGAAGGCTTCAATTTGACCTTGAAAAAACAGAGTGATCGGGATGTGTTGCCCTTGAACACATATGGAGATACCAGGCTGAATGTTGCTGGAAATGACTATAGAATCAAAAATTTCAATGCTGAAAATATGACCCAGAAGCAACATCTCACCAACAGCTACATTTCAACAATCGTACCCGAAAGGTAAATTTGGCTATTCAGTATGCAATGGTAAAGGCTAACGTGATTTGATTTTTGATTATAGCAAAGCGCACAACAGACGAGTCAGAGTTTTTGGATTCAACCCTCAACAAGCAGAGAAAATTATCAACCATTTTACCAATTTAGGCGATCTTGCTGAACCCTGCACAAGACAAGGAAATTGGATTACCTTTCATTATGTCAACCACGAGTCTGCATTAAGAGCAATTCTGGATAATGGCAAGAAAATTGGTGAAGATTACCTAGTAGGCGTGGCCTGGGATGAAAGCGCCAATGAAGTAGAGAGAACTCAATTAGATAACCCACCCGATCTATACAAGCGACACAGCAACAGTGCTTATAGTATTTTCAAAGAGCCAGCTCAGCCCAAGCCTCAACAGCAACCAGCATTATCAAACCAACATTTATCGGCTGATAACACTCTTTGGAATAAACTGCGAGAAAAGTTCTTGGGATGGTAGATGACATTCAATTAATAAAATTGCTTTCACTTACTGCTAATGATGGTTTGACAAAGTTTAAATAGTCACACAGAACAGTGTTTGGTACATGTAAAACGATTGAACCATGTTATTCTATCCCTTTTCTGTAGATATTCCTCCCTAAATTTGGGTTGCTTTGTATAAATATATACAAATCGATTCACACTCTTTTTCTCTTTTGGTTGCAAAGAATCAAGAATTTACAATATGAAGCCAGAAAAGAGCGATCAGACTGATGAGGGCTATGTGGAACAAAGATTTGAAGAACCAATGTTCATGAAAGATTGGAGCGATGATCGTAAAGCAGGCAAGATAGAAGCTGATATAAAGCTAATTGACCATAATATAACGATGATACTATAGAGTTTGCTTATCAAATACTGCTATGCATACCACTATCAAAGACTGTGAAAGTAGTAGACAGATTATCGCCCTTGCTACGTAAAGATTACACTGCAGTAGGTTCCAGTTTTCGCACAAATGGCATGGTATTCGTTACTCAACATCTTAGCGTAGATATTGCCTTATGAGATAGCAATACAAGTACTATATTATCTGGATCTTGCATCATTGACATGCATGTTCAGAGTGAACAAGCGTTGGAAACAGATATGCGAAGATCAGACTCTATGGCGATCTTTGTTCTATGCTTCAGGATGGTCAGCAAATCAGACAACTATTGGTCGCTACTTATCATCAATGCCGACGTCGTCATCTCACGAATTAATTCAACAAACAATACCACAGAAAACAATTTCGAGTATACCATTAGCAAGAACAACTGCTAGCCTGTATGATCCAGCAGCGCTTCCGACAATGCCTGGTGCTCCAACAACTAGACTGAAGCCATTTAAACGTTCAACAGACTTATTCTTTGATAAAATTTTACGGCACAATAGCAGCAATAATGCATCAAGCAGCAGTAACAATTCTTACAGATCAAACAACAGACTTATCGAAGATGGAGTTGGGGGCAGTAGTGTAGCATTACGGCCGACTCATGTAAATCCATCTAGGTCGCAACCTCTGTTGACTAGACCCTCCACTAATACAAATCGAGAAGTTATATCACATGTTATTGTAGAACGACCTTTTATTAATCGACCTTCACCACGACTCCATGCTAAATATGATGAAGCTGCTGCATACCACTATCATGAAGAATCAGATCTACGATTCATCAATTGGAAGCGACTGTATCGTAATCGCCGCTTGATAGACCACAGGTGGCAAGATGGAAAATGCAAAATGCGACCTTTCCCACCGACACGCCACATCAACGGCATGCTTATGTTTGAAGATGTTCAACACAATAGCGGTATTTACTGCCTGCAATTTGACAACAATTTGCTGGTAACAGGTAGCCGCGATAGAAATCTCAAGATGTGGAATATCAAAACAGGACAATTGACACATACATTGGAAGGCCATTCAGGCAGTGTCTTATGCTTGCAGTTTGATCATCGCCATCTCATCAGTGGAAGCAGTGACAGCACCTTGATCATTTGGGATATTGTTTCTGGTGAAAAAATCAAGACGTTGACTGGCCATGGTGAAAGTGTCCTCAATGTCAAGTTACTAGGAAATACCATCGTCAGTTGCTCGAAAGACAGAACTGTGCGTACCTGGGATTTGGAAAAAGGGGTTTCGAAATTGACCCTTAGAGGCCATCGTGCGGCAGTGAATGCAGTTCAATTCAAGGGAGACCGTATAGTGTCGGCGTCTGGCGATCGCACAATAAAAATATGGGACATGGTATGCCTTGACTTGATGTATACCTGCTAGAAACTGACCTTACTTGTTGATTAGAATACAGGTGAATGTCTGAAAACTCTTGATTCCCACAGTAGAGGTATTGCTTGCGTCGAATATGATGGACAATACATTGTCAGCGGCTCAAGCGATCAATCCATCAAAGTATGGGACGCAATCACTGGTGAATGCATCCATACATTGCTTGGACATACAGACTTAGTACGCACACTACAACTGAACTCAAAGACCAAAACCATCGTGAGTGGTAGCTATGATGGCAGTCTAAAAATATGGAATTTAGAGGAAGGCAAAGTAACAAGAACATTGAACCAGACGTTGCATGGAAGGTACGTTATATCCGCTTTAAGCAAATTAAATGTTCAGATTCTAACTTTATCCTTTACAGAATCCTAAACCTGCAATTTGATTTTAGCAAAATTGTGTGCTGCTCAAATCTTGGTAAAATTGTCATGTACGATTTCACCCATGGCATGGATACGCAATTCTTACTGTAAAAATCCTCATACCAATAAAGCAATATGTCATGCCATTCATACACATTCAAAATTGACTAATAACTACCACTACCAAGCGTTAGCCTAATCGTATTCATGGAAATCTGCTAATGCTTGTGTCAATCGCAAGTAGATCTGACAGTCATATAAACAGCACCCTGCATACGTTATCATACTTCCTTATGTCTGGATACTAGATGTTTACCTAGTACTCATAATATACTGCCATGCTTCAGTATCGCTCTACAACGTATGCAATTGTACTCGTAAAAGCTCAATCCACTTTTTGCGAGTATCCTAGGCAAGGTAGCAGGTTTTTTTTTATTCAGACCTTAATGTTGGCTCGTTTGTTTTAGGGCACAGTGAGTGACATATCGCAAAATGAAGCTTTATTTTTATTTTGCAATATGATTCATTCATGAGCTCATGATCAAACAAGGAAAACTGATGAGATAACCAAAGGGATTTTACGCAAACGAGGCAAATGACAGTGCCAAGTACACACATACTTTGTGTGTAGCCTTTATAATTAGTGTAAATATGAAATCATTCTACAAAACAATAAAGATCATCTTTTATATACATTTATCTAAGTCTACTTTAAACTACATCTATTGTCGTGCGTAGAGGTATAGTTTTAAGAGTTGATTTAGATTAATGTATATAAAAGATGATCTTTATTGTTTTGTAGAATGATTTCATATTTACACTAATTATAAAGGCTACACACAAAGTCAGTGTGTACTTGACACTATACACATGACAAAAAAAAGGCTAAAAACACTAAATTATATTTTTATAAAATGCGCGGTCGGGGAATCGAACCCCGGCCCTTCGCGTGGCAGGCGAAGATTATACCACTTAACCAACCGCGCTTTCGGA
>DF836581.1:6623-19592 GCA_000950595.1 Mucor ambiguus
ATCGTAATCATCCTGATCATCAGCTTGAACAGCAAATACTTAAGACCGATTTATGTCATTCTGTAATCAACAGTATACAGGAACTTGTGGTCGATTACGCTGCAGATTTTGACTTGGATTTCTTACCAGCCAGTAGCAATTATAGCAGACCCAGCATTCCATTATTAGACGCAATATCAGAACTATACAACAAAATTAGGCTACTATTCAAAAAGAGCAACATTGATTTCGATAATCATTGGGTACGTTATCAGATGGTAAATCTTGATCGTTGACATGGCAACTAAAAGGCTCCTTTTTTTAGAATTGGATCGTACCATGGAGACAAGCAATTTGCTTTGAGAGTCTGTCTGAGCTCGCCAATGATGATGTGAAGACTTTGATCACATCGTTTCATCCAAAAAGTCATAACGCTTTGGTCGCTATATTTGATCATGGTTTAGAAGGATATATGCGCTGGTATCCATGGCGTTGGTTTTCGGATCTTGTCTTTTTGGGAGCAGGTGGATTCTCTGCTGTCTATGGTGCTGATGTGACACTGCCCTACGATGCTCCAGAGAAAGGTAAACGATTTGGGACGCAACGCAGAGCTGTTGCATTGAAAATTGTAGATGACAAAATATTGAACGAGGTAAGTTGACTTTTTTGCATTATTGATTTGACAATGATAATTGAAAGGCTACACAATAGATTACTGTACAATCAAAGGCGTTTGTTGCTCTCTTATTTCATGGAATGACTGTATGTGAAAGTACTGGCGATCTGATGATGATTTTGACATTGGCCGAAGATGGCAATTTGAATCGACAAATCCAGAAAGCACACAAGACGAGTTTTGCAAAGATTGCTGATATCGTTACGCGACTTGCGTTCAACCTCGCGAGCCTCCATGACGATATTGGCATGTGTCATCGTAATATTCATTCAGAGAACATTTTGTGTGTCGATGAGGATTACTTTCTGGTGGATTTCAGATTCTCTACATCAGCAAATGAAGCGTCTGATGTAACAAAGCAATCGCAAGTTCACTACGGTAAGTTCAAGTTGATTCGAAGAACAGGACCGCGCGAGATTAATCAATATGAGCTACTTACAGGTCGTGTGCCATACATTGCGCCAGAAGTGAAGAATGGTCTATATACTGAAAAATCAGACGTCTACAGTCTTGGTATCATAATGTGGCAATTAGTATCAGGTGTCATATTTCCGTCGCCAGAAATTATCGCAAACAATCCAGATCTATACAGAATCGAATGGGTGCCTGGTGTATCTAGGTGGTATCAAGAAGTTACTATGGCTTGTTTAGAACCGTTTCCAGAGAACAGACCGACAGCAGAAGAGATTGGATTAATTGTGCGAAAGATTGCATCAACAACCAGTAAAACAGCAATTGCTGATGAAGGTTGGAGGGCTTATGTGAATAGTAGACGTCAAAAATGTAGTGCACACATGCAGCATTTTGTATCAGAAGGTCCTTCCACTGCCTCTCGTGTATATACCCTTAGTGAATTCTCACAAACTAGCGACCTTTTACTGAAAAATGTGCCATTTCACTATCGTTTATTCGATGCCGACAGCATTGCGTTTAGTATCGAGTCAAATAAATAGTACGCATTTGTTTGATTTCATAGGCAATGACAATAGTAGTTGTCTGCCGTCTTTTAGATTGAAAATGGTTCGTTTTTAGTATTGGATCAGTTATGATACATTGGTGATAGCACATGCTAATGTTTGGTGATACAAATGCAGTGTCAGATAGTGCATTTCTCCGTGTTGCTCAAATGTCATTACAGTATAGACTAGTCTTATGTAAACTGACACTGATCAGTCAATAGCTTAAAGCCATAGCTGCTAAACGAAATTATATATACTTTCGATGTTTTCTACACGTAACTTTTGACAAATTGTGTTCCTGCTTGATTGGAACAAATGGCGCTGTACCAAATTATATTCATGCAAGATGAAGAGATTACAGAGGAAATACATTGATTTTTTTATTATACAAAAACGTGTTGAACTTTTTACAGAGATATGGAAAGGTGGAAGTGGGAATTATAAAATGTTGGTGTAAGTGTTGAACGTGCTCGATTAAAGATAACAAGCAACCATCATAGAATGAAAAAAGTGAGAGAATAATGATTTAGATGGTAACAGTGGCATTGATCTTGGAGGCATCAAAACCGGGCATGGGGAAGCTGCGAGCAAACTCGATAACCTCCTTCTTCAATTGAGCAATCTCTTCATTACCTTCGAGAGCAGCAACAAAGTCCTTCATCAACTTGGAGCCAGACTTCTCTTGGACATTCAAAGCAATTTGAACAGTTCTATGGAGGAATTCAGCGACCTTGACAAAGTCATCTTCCTTTAATGAACGAGAGGTCAAAGCAGAAGCACCGAGACGAACACCACCGGGAGTGACAGCAGACTTATCACCAGCAATGGAGTTCTTGTTGATAGTAATGTGAACCATATCACAGATGCGTTCAACCTTGGAACCAGTCAACTTTTGAGGCTTCAAATCCCAGAGAACCAAATGGTTAACAGTGGTACCGGTGGCCAACTTGTAGCCGTAACCAGCAAGGGCTTCAGCGAGCTTCAAGGCGTTAGCACGAACTTGCTTAGCATATTGCTTGAATTCAGGAGAAGCAGCTTGCTTCAAGGCGACAGCAACAGCAGCAATGGTGTTGTTGTGGGGACCACCTTGACAAGAGGGGAAAACAGCTTGGTTTACACGAGCTTCGAGCTTGTCACCCTTGTCACGACGGAAGAAGATCAAACCAGCACGAGGACCACGGAGAGTCTTGTGGGTGGTGGTGGTAACAATATCACAGAAGTCGAAAGGAGACAAGGCTTCCTTACCGGCAATCAAACCAGAGATGTGAGCCATATCGCACATGAGGTAAGCACCGTGTTGATCAGCAACCTTACGCATGGTATCGTATTCCCATTCAGCAGGGTAAGCAGAAGCACCACAGATCAACAATTGGGGACGGAAGAGAGCAGCGTTCTCCTCAAGACGCTTGTAATCAATCAAACCTGTGGTGGGATCGACTTGATAGGGCATGGAAGCAAAGTAGATGGAAGAAGCAGAGATCTTCTTCTTGGCGGTTTGATAACCGTGAGTCAAGTGACCACCAGAGGGGAGATCAAGACCCATGAGACGGTCTTGAGGTTGGATCAAGGCGGTCAAAGCGGCGAAGTTGGCAGTGGAACCAGAGTAAGGTTGAACATTGACACCCCATTGTTCAGGGTTCAAACCGAAAGCAGCCAAAGCACGCTTTTGACAGAGGAGTTCAAGCTCATCAATGAACTCATTACCACCATAGTAACGAGCACCGGGAAGACCTTCAGAGTATTTGTTGGTCAAAGCAGTACCGTTAGCTTCAATAACAGCTTGAGAAGTGAAGTTCTAAAGGGATCGGCATGTCAATACAAGTTGATTTTCACCACAGGACAGGGATTGTTCAGAAGACTGCAATTTGCAACCTCATGTCCCAATCCATAAGCACGCCAACTTACCTCAGAAGCAATAAGCTCCAAACCAGACCATTGTCTGAGCTTCTCGTTCTCAACGATATCGTAGATTTCCTTGTCCTCTTGTTCAAGAGTAGTGTTAAGACAGGTGTTCCAAGGATCGGTAGGTCTGACGGACATTGTTGAGGTAGTTATTTCAAAGAAAGAGATAATTGAAGTTGAAGAGAGAAAAAGAAAACAGAAGCATCTAAGTTTGCTTTAAAATAGGCATTTTTCAAGTGGCTTGCTTATTGATTTTATCGGAATCTCAAGTTGAAGCAAAGATGAAGATGAAAAGATGGATGATAACCCAATCAATTTTGAACAAAAAGACTTCAACATTTATCAAATAGAATGGAGATGGAGAGATTTTATATGGCAAGACGAGTCATCGCACCAACTCAGCACAATTTATTCGTTAAACTACTGTGGTGCCTCGTTTTGAAATGTCCAGCTCTATACACTCAATAGCCTCGGATACCTTTTTGAACAAGTGATTTTCGCCAACCAGGTAAAGTAGGCCAGATTTCTTGAACATGCCAAGAGGCTGCTCCCTTAATCTGACAAAATAAACCTGCACCGATCTGCTTTTATAAGCCTCTACGATTTCATAGAGAATTTGGATGGCACTATACTACTTGTCAGATATCACCATGGCAACGAATTTTTCTGATCTGAGCTTACCTGGCATCGATCGTGGGCATAGCGCCTACATCGAAAATGGTATATAGAGACTCATCTCGACGGGGGCTCTCGGAAGGATGAATAGACATGTCGCCAAACATTTCCAAGCGTCTTAGTCTGTCTTTCAACTGACCTACAAAACGAGATTGATTTTTAGCATGAATGAAGATATGACTCTTGTGAAAGATCTACCAACCTGTATTGGCAAAAAACAGAGCTTCTTCAATACGAACAATCAAGACATCTTGCAAATGCTCAATTTCTGAGGGGTCATCTTGCACAGGCTTAAACTTGTTGACGGACCCTTTCACCCTACCCTATAAGAGTGTGAAAGTCATCAAATTTTTCAAGATGTGTGTCAGAGTGTTAGTCATAGCGTCTAGAGTCACACACGTTTTGAAATCCCACCACCCTTTCCTCCCTCCCCACACGCCACCAATCAATTTTCAATGATACTGTCGATTGATCTTTACCATAATTGAAATCCGGGGATAACTAGTTTCACGAATAGTGACAAGAAGGGACAAGGTCACTGCCAAGAGAGTGCCAAATTCAAGCGAGATGATGATGGTAGCAAAGAATGTAATGAGAAGCAATCCCAAGTCTCTCCAAGCGCCAATCTTGAAGATAAAGTGTAGATCCTCAGGGAGTTCTGAAAGGAGGGAGAGGACAGCGACAAAAATGATGGATGAGAGTACGGCTTTGGGCAGATAGTGAAAGTAAGGCAAGAGGAATAAGATGGCCAAAAGTGCAATGACCCCAGTAACGAGGCAGGCCATTTGAGTGCGAGCACCAGCCTTGTCATTGATCTTGCTTCGAGATACCTAGCGTTGCCATTAATATGAATGGCCATCACACAAATGAGTTGATATGGTACTTACCGATCCAAAAGCTGGTATCCCCTGAAATAACCCACTGCATATATTTGCTACTCCTAATGCCACCAATTCTCTATTGGCGCTCACCGAGTAGTTATGACGACTAGAGTAAATTTTGGCAATGACAATGGACTCGACAAAACCAATAACGGAAATCATGGCAGAGGTCACCAGAAGGTCCTTCATATGCTTGCTTGGAGGAAAAGAGGGAATTGAAGGAAGAGGAATACCAGCACTTTCAATCTTGCCCAATATGGCCAACCCTTTACGCTCCCAGGCAAAGTGATGTGTTAACAGGATGGATCCCACTACGACCAGCAAGACATCTGGGAATAGTTGAAACCACTTTTTGGATTGACCGTACTTTGATTTGACAATGCGCATGGTCAACAGGATACCAACAGAGATGATGGATACAGCAGAGGAAAGGCCATGGGCGTATTTGATGTTTGTGAATAAAAAGTACAGGCGCTCGATTGTGGTCGACGCTTCTGAGATGCCCCATTCCTTACTACGTTCAACCAAACCTAATAATGTAATACCTTGCTGCACCATGACCACCAATGCTACACCACTGATGAAACCACGCAAGAGTGCTCTACTCATGAGACTATCCAGGAATCCAAGTCGGAAGATGCCGAGCAGCAATGTGAATATTCCAACAAAGAATGTCATGAGGCAAGCCCAAGCTAAAGGATCAATCTCATAGTCATCTGAGTGTTTTAAATGTTCTTGTTGTGCGATAGATGACCCAATTAACAAGGCCAAGGTTGCTTCGGGTCCAACTGACATTTGTCTACATGGATATGCAACATATAAATGATTCGAGCACCACATATTATGGTCATGAATGTTTACCTTGACATCCCGAAAAAGGCATATGAAATGGCTGGAAAAGCAATACCATACAGGCCATGGATTGCATCCAGTTTGCACAGTGCAGTTGCATAAGATAAGCCCTGAGGAATCAACAAACAGGCAAGCGTTATTCCTGCTAAGCAATCCCCTAGAAACAGTTGTCTGTTGTATAATGGCAACCATTGCAAGATGGGCAGATAGTATTTTGAACGGACTTTCAGGGTGCTCCATGTTCCTTTGGGGGTTTCTTCGTTAAGTCTAACTGAAGGTACTGCAGCCATGTAAATATTTGCTGGTGTATATCAACAGGTCATGACACTTACGAGGCGATGCGGTAAGATAGCGTGGAACGGTATCTTCTGTACTCAGTAAGGCTTGAGTCTCTGCGGTGGACGCATTTGGAGGAAGATGGTGGATCTCGTCGTCGTCAGTGTCTTCTAGATGGAAGGAACGGGTACCTTATGTCCCACATTTGAGTAAAAATCAAGAGTATATAACAGTGTCTTGAGATGAGAATACTTACTAGGGGCATCGTTCGGTTGAAACATGCTGGAATCAATAATATCCTAGTGATGATGATAGAAGGAAAAAGATTATTTTTTTTCATTGATTGCACCTTTTTATATGTAAGCGAAAAAAAAAAAGAGAAAATAATTAAAACTATCATGCAGAGATTATTAAAAATCAAATCGGGCCCTTCAGTTGATGCTTGCATACATCCTATGGCCGTTTACGTACCTGCTGCTGCTTGGGTCAAGACTGTTTCTTATAGAGAGGTTCAAGGCTATTAGTGCTGTTTTGTTTATAGTAAGAGTGAGGGTTACCTTCATACATATTTCAAGGGGTTGATATGATTTATATCCCAGTAAAAGACGCTCCTAATTCAAAACCGAATGCGTTTTGCTGAATGGTACCTAACCATACAGCTTTTTTTTTCATTCATAATTGTCTGCTGATCACATCAAATGATGGTATTCTTCGGCTTGAACAATGGCCGAAAAGAAATTCTGATTTCAGGTACCTAATTTGACATTTTGTGCATTAGTGAGATTCAGATTTCTATCTGGAGCTGAACCAGAAGCCATAATTTGGTCTCTCATGATTGGAGCGGTTGTGATCCAAGAATTACGAAGGCTTGCGTAATGCATTTTGAAACGAAACTTTCCTTTTATAACTTTCATTTACGCGGTGTTTCTATGCTTGATGGTATAAATACATCCAGGAATTAGCATTACCCCAGTCTTCATTTCATTCTATTCGAAAAATACATTCACAACAATTACTAAAATGACTGCCCTTACTATCCCCTCTGAATACGGTTATGTAAGTTGCTATATCTGGCTCAATTGACGTGGATTATATTCTAATTCAGTTGAATTGTGTAGGTTCTCGGTGTCGCTGTCGCCAGTGCCCTCTACGTTTTCTCTTTAGCTCCCAAGGTGGGTGCCGCTCGTAGAGCTGCCAAAGTCCCTTATCCTTATGGTAAGTCAATGATTTCTTCTCTTCCATACATGTGTGGAGTGAGAAGCGTATTTGCGTGATTGCAGATGATTAATCTGTCAATGTAGTATACGCTGAAAAGAGTGAAGCTGAGAAGGATCCCAAGAAGAACATCTTCAACTGTACACAACGTGCTCATCAAAACACTCTCGAAATCCTTCCTGTCTACAACACTTTGTTGTTGGTTGGTGGTCTTAAATACCCTGAAATCTCTGCTGCTGCCGGTGTTGTCTTCATCTTGGGTCGTATTGTCTTTACCAGTGGTTATGTAACTGGTGACCCTGCTAAGCGTACTCGTGGTGCTTTCGGTTACCTTGGTCTTATTACTCTTCTCGGTACCTCTGCTGCCACTGTCTACAGCCTTATCAAGAACTAAACGACATTTCTCTAATTACCACATCTATTTTTCTTTGACTATTAATGTAATATATATCTCATAAACTTTTTTCAGCTCAATTTCATCATTAATGTAGAACTCTTCCTCCTACTGTGTGAATGTTTGGATTGAGATTATAAAGGAGTTTTTTCTGTTGCCATTTCTGTGTTCACTTTGACAGATTTGTTTATAACCAAAAGAGCCTCCTCCCTTTTCAAGGTTGCTCACCTGGTGCATCACTTTAAAAGTCTTTTATTTATGCTTTAAATGTCAAAGTATATATAAAAAGTTTGGATGGCATTGTTTCAATCAAATTGCTTCAGTGACATGCCAGGGTACGTTTGGTTTGCAAGTGTCAACAAAATTATCCTCATCCCAGCATCATACAATAACCTCATACGTTTCAGATTTCAAATTTTCACTGCCACATGAGAATCCTCCATGTCCATCTGCAACTTTGGATCCAACTCTTCTGTGACGATCCACATCTGTGTAGAGAAAAAAAGTTTATATACAGACATGCAGCATACTTGAATCATCTCTTGCTACGCAAAAGCAGGCAAAATACTGCATGCTTTGGATGTATTTTATCTGTAATTTCTCGTGTTAGAAGTCGTTTTAGACCGTCGGAATAACATTGCATAATTGCTTTCATCCAGTACTTACTTCCTGACACCTTTGCTCAACTTTTTGTGAACCCAAAAAACATCGTCAAAAATTAACCTAAAAGCATGAGGTACCCCTCATGGTTTTCATCGAAAATCAAACGATCGCGTTTTTGAACGCAAAAAAGAAGACCTTTACTATAGCATATGCTAAATCAAAATGTTTCACTCGTTTCAAAGCAGTCCCTAAAACCATTTTTGTGAGACCTTGATCAGTAACATCTCGACATTTTGGCCCAGAACCTAATTTCATATTTTAGCAGATTACTCAATAGTTTTTTCAAGTTATCTCTTATGATTAGCACCATTTTATGCGCCTCAGAAAGTATTCGAAAAATACATTAGGAAGCATTTAGTAATCGTTCCACTTTATATAGACAATCCTTACAAAATTGATCGACGAAGTCGAAAATCGATAAACATTTACCAATCGAAACATTTTTTTGACAGTCGCCGATTTGACTTGTTTGGCCTGTTTGACTGACAAAATTGCCTTTCCATGAAATCAATTGATGATTCATGACAATTTGGCTACCCTTATATCTATTCTTTTGCGGTTACTGAGACCATTGAACTTTTTCAGTCGAGTGCGCTGACTATATTATACGCATTAAGTTTATCATTTCTTTAAGATGCTTAAAAACGCTTCTTCATACCCAGCTTATGGTTACCACCCGGAATCTTCATTAGCGTATAATCAAGCAGTAGTCAATTTTTATAAAAGGATGTACAGATCTATGGGAAACTAAGTTGAAATAAAATGATTCACAAGAAAAAGATTATCAAAAGAAGAGAAATCAACTGAAGATGCAATTTTTCCATTGAGCACTGGACCTGCTATATAAGCAGATTTTAAGTCTCTCGCTTTGTAGAAAAGTACTCTAATGTTAAAAAGAATGCAGCCGGTTTTTGTTGACCAGCTATCAATCTTACTAGAATATATTTGCATGTATTACAGCAAGATATTTTACAGCAGACATACTTTGGATACATTGCTGGCAATAGGCTGATGCAAAATGCATACATGGCTGGTATACACATAATTTACCCTCTAACAAACATAAATCCAAAGCAAGCATTCAAATATAATACTACCAAGTAGAGAAAGATTGGTAGATACTGCTTTATACACTGATAGTCTAATGCTTACAAGCACAGTCATGCCTGCGCTAATGAGACGAATGCATTTGAAAAGCTGGAGTTCTTCCAGGCGCACATGTCAGGCATTTGCGTACTATATTTACATCTTTATTTACGTAGATTGCGCAATATATAGCGTAAATATAGATATCAAGAACAACCCCCTCAAGTTGTCATGTTGTTAACCCGAAAAAGGATCGTGTAGTCGATCCAAAACAAAGCGTGATTGTTGCCTACTCTCTTGATTAACATTGCATAATTTAAGGAACTTTGCATGATTATTTAAGGATATGTAAATAGTGAGTACTGTATAAAAGGCGCAATGCAGCATTTCTACTATAAAACTATACTTATATTTTTGATTTGTCTCTGCTGTTATTCCTACCGGTTAGCACAATAGACTTCTTTGACGAGTTTTATTTGTTGACATAAACTCTAAAAACTTGAGATCTTCAGGGGGCAGATCATGTAGCTGTTATATAACGTACAAAAGGCACAAAAAAAGAGCTTTTAGAAGCACTGATATTTTCCAAGCTAGTAGATCTGTTTTTCCTCCTATTTCCAACTGAACAAATTAGCAGAGCGAAACTTCTTTTCCTTGCAAATGCAAGCAATATCTGATACATATGTGCATGCATTACATATACCTTGGGTATAGATAATCTACCACACCTACCTGAACTTTCTGGCAAGAATGGATATATAAACAGTAGATATTTAGCCACCTTCATCACTACCCTTCTTTATCTCATTTACACACTAAACTAAAACTCACAAATCAATCATAATGCGTTTCACACTATTAATTGTTGCTGCTCTTGCCCTTGCCAATGTTTCATTCGCTGCTCCTGCTCCTTCATCCTTGGCCAACAATGCCCTCAATCACAAGGATGCTGTTGCCAACAGAGAGGCCATTAACTACAGAAATGCAGTTGGCTTGACTGGGCTTGTTCGTCGTTCAGAAAATGAAGGCGACGAAGATGATGCTCCTCCTGCTCCCGCTACTGATAAGACTAAGGGTAAGGCCAAGAGCCCTGTTGGCAATGCTGCTGGAGGCGCTGCTGGAGGTGCTGCTGGAGGTGCTACTGGAGGTGCTGCTAAACAAGAGGAAAAAGAAGAGGGAGGCTCTGGTCTCCCTACTGAAGCTGTTACCGGTGCTCTCGGTGGTATCACCAATGGGTTGCCTGCCTCCGAATTATTCGCAGGAGGTGTAACTGGTGCTAAAGGTCCTGCCGGAGGTTTGCCTCTCGACACAGTTACTGGTATCGTCACTGGTGCAGCAGGTAATGGTTTGCCTACAGATCAAGTAACTGGCCTTGCAAGCGGTATTACTGGTGGTGGCTTACCCACAGATCAAGTTACTAGTCTCGCAGGAGGTGTGACCAAGGGTGGATTACCCACTGACGGTGTTACCCAGCTCGCTAGTGGTTTACCTGTTGTAAAAGGCGTTGCTTCTGGTCTCTAAGTTTTGTTTCTTATTCATCTCAAAGTGTTAGACATAAAAGATAGTTATAAAAATCAAACAAACAAAATTGACGTTGTATTTGTTACATAACCCATTGATTTCATAAGCAAGGCTTAATCAATAATAATAATCATAATAATAAAAGGTCTATTTCGTACATTTAGTATCTTGTATGTATACATTTTGTTTGTCCATCATGTTGAGAATAATCAAAATACCACTCTCTTTAACATTCCAAATTGGAAAGATTGTCGAAACTATATTAAAAATAGGGAGTACCAAGAAACAGGAGATGCATAGAATACAGGTAATTGCACATCTTTAGAAGAATCAAGGAGAAACGACTTCAAATAGGTTGATAAGAATTCACCCCACCATGGATAGCATCATGCTGTTGTATAATAAATGCCTTTCTCTTTTCTGTTTATTCTTGATTTCTGCAAAATTCACAAACAATGCAATTTCTTTTGTTGTATTGCTTGGCTTACTATGCAGCTCTTGTGCAAGCAAGTGTGGTGCCGTATAGCAGCTATTTGAAAAGATCCATACCAAAATTCAACACTATTTTCGCTTTTGGAGACTCTTATACTGCAAATGGCTCCCTGAAGAAATTTTATGCCGCCAATGATGTGGATTTTAACGAGGCAGAGTAGGTTTAGACACACCGAATACATTCAATTCAATGCTAACGCTTCTGGCAGCTTGCATCCAGAAACAATTTCAACGGTAAATGGCATACACTCTGTCCATACATATTGTCTCTAATTTGAAAGAATAGATCAAACGGTCTACCAACGGTATAATGTGGGTCGAATATCTATCCAAGTGGATGAACGATGCATCTTTGTATGATTTCGCGCAATCAGGCGCTACTGCCAACAATGTAATATGCATTTCTTAGACTTAAATGGGCATAATACTGAATTCATCCCATAGGACTTGGTTGCTTATCCAGGTTCTATCGATATGACCCATCAAATTGGCCGTTATCTTGCTTCAAATGCTGCTAAAGAGTCAAAAGATACTTCTCTGTATGTCTTATGGACTGGTGTAAACGACATAAGACTCTTATTTGAGAAAGAAGGTGATGATTCGGCTAGATGGTCCATGGTCAATGATATAACTGCTTCCATCGGCAATGACATGGTGAGTTTAACGTATATCTTTCTCATCAAGAATGCTAACCAAGCTTGCCATGTATAATTTAGAGACGACTGTATGATGCGGGTGCTGAATACATCATACTCTTGGGATTGATACCCTTGGATCTTATACCATTGTACCATGATAAGTCCTTTGAGACAAAACAAGCATTCAAAGAGCTTGTAAAGCATTATAATGCAGCACTCGTTAAGTTACTGAATCAATTCGATTCTGAGCACCCTGATATCCATGCTTCGTATTTTGACACATATCGTTTACTGGAGACAACATTCAGTCAAGAGGAATTGCAGAGAAATGCAAGAATGGATTGCGGAGGAGGTGTTCATTGCGGAGAGTAAGCTCTATAATTACATGATGATGCATTGGAGGCTGATATGATTTCAACGTAGCATGATTTGGTGGAATGATTTGCATCCTACAACTGCAATACATGAAAAGATAGCGCAAGCAGTGTACGATAGCATTGCTTCTCTTGGTTGGTAATATAATTATACCATAGTTTTTTATTATAATGATAAACGTCTGCTGTAGTGAGCGCCTGGCCTCTGGCTTCGGTGCTCCAATCATACTGGCACAAGCCTGCCTAGTTTGGGCATGCCCAAACCCTAATCTTTCATATACTTGGGCTCTTTTTTTTTCACATAAAATATGTCATGACTTTTTTTTTTTTTTATCATTCTTGCTCTCTTTTCTTTCTCTTTCCCTCTTCTTTTTTTTTTTTTTTAC
>DF836580.1:4654-22810 GCA_000950595.1 Mucor ambiguus
TATTTATGTTACAACACACTTCAAAACTCTTGAAATTTACTTTAGTATTTATTATTTTCATTTACTGTATTATACCCTCCTTACCATCGCTATGCAGTTTCTATTATTATGTATGCTTATCCTTTGATGGTAGCATGGTCCCAAATGAGATGACATTTCTTTTGGATATTTTATGATGGGAATCTAATCTACCTCACTTTATACGATATTATAGATAAAGATCTTCACACCTCAATGACAAACATCATCACACCTTAAACTTTCAAGTTTACCTTAAATCATTCTATGACGAGAGCTCATCTGAGCCCATCAAGGTTACTCAAAAAATCGACCCTTGTGGCATTGATTAATACTTAAATTAAAACATCAACATCATTTTTCAGATACCAAAATAGCATCACCTATTGCTCTCTATCATCACTAACGCTTCGAGCTTAAGCAAATGATATGTTATAAAACTCTTCTTTTTTTACTCAAATCCAGGATCTTCAGCTTTATTTCAACACACAACAATAAAATACAGTTAATTTCTATTATACTTTATATTGCTTTATTTTTTTGGGTGAAATCATCCAAACCTGATTTCACTGCACAAAGTACGGCTTCATGAGGACAATTGATGCTTTTGAAAGCTATTAAACTTCGACCAAACTTCTTTCACTACCGCCACTGTGCTGAATACTACCCCACTCGACATACAAAAGATGATTGACGAGGATCTTATTCATGCCAGCCTATAATTTACCTCCTTTTAATAGTATCATGTACCATTGCTTCAACCTTTTTATTACAGATAATTGCGCCCACCGCTTGATTATTGCCATGCTACAATAACCTACGCGAAGCAAGTAATCAAAACCTTTAAACAGTATATCATTGGACTGTAACATCGAGCAAGGTTCTCATTGTGCAAATAGAAAGTAGATGGTTAGGGTTATTGAGAAATCAATTTAAGCAATCTTTGGCTGGTACAAATTTTGTGTTGAGCGGGTGGAACATTAACAAAAAAGATCTGTGCAAGGCGTACCCTACCTTTAGAAAACACTACGTGCTGCTTAGTGTGAAGGTTGCTTTAATAAGTTTACCCTGTAACACAGCTCACACCAATTGAGTTTGCTTTTGTTCTGATTTCGATATTGAAGGTTGCTCACCAATTAAGCGTAAATTAGAACAATATAAAATCAATCTTGTTCTTGCTCTTATTTGTTTTTTGTAAACATAGTAATGCCATTTTACAACACAAATCCACCTCAAGAGAGTCAAAGCGGTGAATACCCAACTTTCGATAAAGTTGTCTCTGTTTCCAATTGCTACTATTACCTTTCACTCCTGGAACGCTTTGTTGAGATAACCAAAGACATGTCTGAGGATGTCTTGAAACTGTATCTAGTTCGAGCAGAGTATCGATATTACAAGTGGACTTATTCAAGAGAGGCTGATTTTGGATCAATAAAAAATGCTATTCCTCCAATAGGTAATATCATTTTACGATTCCACTTCTTCCAGCATCACCAACATGTATAATACATTAGATATTGCGTTCTTTTGGCAAGCACACATGCTAAGTCCGTTGAGATTCTTTGAAGACAGCTTACGAAATGCTCAATTGTCCGAGTACATGAATCTGAGGATACCTTTGAAGGAAATTGTAAGCCTATGATACGTGATGCTTGTTGGAACATGCACTCAGTCTTTTATGATAGCATCAAATGGGCACAGGAATCCCAATCCATGTTTTAACTGCTTGGAAAAACGTAATGGGAGACGAGCCTTATCATCTTACTCAGGAGTCTTTGCTCAGCAACAACAATCTTACCAGTTACGCAGAAATCAGCTGTATTGTGTGTTTCGTGAAAATGCAAATTGAATGGTACAGAGCCCGTCGCTCAAGAATCAATTGTGTATAACCAATCTTATAACATAACACTCTAGGGACAATTACGCTGAGTGGCGCACACACCAAAACAACGCAATCAAGTGTCATAGATGTGCTTGTTTATTCACCATCAAGCATGTAGGAAAAGCTAATTTAATTGCTGATCTGACGAATTCACGCAAAGTAGCGTAAGATAAGGTTGAGATATAGATGTGATGTGCTTTACCTGATAACTTAAATTTAGGGGCCTTTTGTTAAAAGAAAACGGAACTCGCGCTACGGTTGATCGCAAGGAAATGGTAGCCATAGGCCCAAGCAGGAAAATCAAAGCAATGCCGTTCAACGAAGGCATGTATCCTCTGGAGCGTATCATTGACATTCATCAGGCAGTTAAATACGAGAAAGATGTGGATAATTCAGAGAGAAAGACGAGTATATATTGTCAAGCGGAATAGCCCTTTGAATGCTTGACTCACTCTTTTAATCAGGAATCATGGATGCTGTAGAAAGTACTTACATGTGCAATCCTTACAGAGGAAGCTCTCTTGATTTGATTCAAGCCGTTTCAAGGCAGTATAAGTTTGCCTTTAGAGTGACTCAATCATTCAACTGGGACCTCCCACAAGGTATCATTAAGGGCATTCGTCAATACAGCAGGTTTCTTCATTTGATCAAGACATATCCTGATTTGACAGCCGTTCCGACAATTGAGATTGGTAATTTATCGGTTCATATAATATTTTGCGTATGCTCACACACGAGTAGATCTTGCCTGGCACACACACATGCTATTTCCAGCTAAATTCCGCGACTTTACCCTTGTATACACTGGCAGATTCTTGAACCATGATGACAATATTGCAGGAGAACAACTCGAGCAATTTGTTGAGCACACAGGTTATGCGTGGAAACATTTGGATGATCCCAAACAAGAAGCTACGGTAGAAGCAGCTTTGCCTGAGACGAGTAATGGTTTTAAAATGAAGATCATGAAGGTCATGGGAATGAAGAGTGGTGTTAAAAAGGAAAAAAACAAAGCTATAGACACTGAAAAGCTATTCCGCGATACTTACCATGCAGGCACATTCCAGACATCCCCAGCGTATGATGTTGGTATTGATAGCAAGCATCCCAAAGAAGACGCTGAGAGATACGACACCGAGCATGTCAGCTTTCATGATAAACGTGAGTACTAAACAGTCAAGCGCATACTAACAGCAATACTGAATAGCAAAATTTATAGGTGATATCAAAGAGTTTATTGACCTAAAAAATTCAGATGACCTTATGGATGACAAGTTTAAAAGAGTCAAAGAGTCTGATTTGGGCTTTATTGGGTAAATTCTACTACATTTAGTAAGACTAATATGCTAATGCTGCTGTTTCTCGACAGAACTAGCACTTGTGGAGGTTTGTCACGTTATTTTAGAATACAGGTTAACCAAAGCTTACAGTCAATCAATCATGTAGCAACCGAACACTTGAACAAATGGCCGGGGTAAATTATTGAAGATTTGCTATTCCAGGCACATTTTCTAATTAGCTTTTGTTTTTATGATAGATCTGGCACTGGTAAGCCATTCTTAATAACATCACTTTTACAGTCTCATTAATCAGTTGTTGATAAAGTGGCCAACGGAAAAGAAGCATCCAATTCGAGCAGCAATACTGTTTCATACATGCAAGGTACATAACTAAATTTTACATATGTTGAAGAACACGTTCAATCTAATTCTGGCCAAATGGGCTCTAGTTTTCACCTCAAGTAAGTCGATTGAATCGAAATGCTAGTTTTGTATCTAATCAAACAACTTGCAATCTCAGAGGGACCTCTGCCTCCTATTGATAAGAAAAGATCAGACTTGCTCCCGTTAACGCAACAGTTGCAACAGCCTGGGCGTTTAGTATCTATGAACCCTTCTGAAGAAGAATCATTTGACTGGTATAAAGTTAGTTTTGCCTGGGCTGTGGCATATAAAGACAAGGCATATGTCGCAAAGACCATATCCAAGTCGTCAGGTGGGATTGGGTCCAGTTGTGGAGGAGCAGGCATCGGGAATTGCGCGTCCGGCGGCGTTGGGCCCAATTATGGAGCAGCAGGAATACTTCAGGGTGCTGATGGCGGTCTTGCCGTTGCTAGTGTAATTACATAGCCATTTATGACACAATCATGTTCCTGGATAAATGTTTGCAATGCTTAGCATTAAGTGACACCAAGGAGCAAGTGTAGTTTGAAAGCGTTACATTTCTGGTAGTACAAAATTTAGTGGTGAAATGTTCTACTTCTAATAAGTACATGCTTTTTCGATCTAAGTATTTTACAATTAATCCTTTTTCTTCTCTAAATAATATGACATTTTGTGATAAAAATTCACCTGAAGAAACCAAAAAGAACGAGTATCCCACTCTGGATACTGTCGTGAACGTCTCCAATTCTTTCTATTACCTTTCACTGTTGGAGCGCTTTGTTCGAGCGACCAAGAATATGCCTGAAGATGTGCTGAAAAAGTACCTGGTGCGTGCTGAATACCGATACTTTAAATGGGCCTACACTCAAAAGATGTCAAGCTCATCCAAGTATGCGATTCCACCGTTAGGTGAGTTGCTACTACGAATGAAATGAATATGGCATACTAACGATGCACCTAGATGTCGCATTCTTTTGGCAAGCCCATATGCTCAGTCCTTTGAGATTTTACGAGGACCAGCGTCGTTGCCCTCAGTTCACTGCATTGAAGAGCATGAAAATCCCACTAAAGGAGATTGTAAGTGTATGACAATCCTCTGCTAAGCCAAATGTCCCTAAAAAGGTACAATTCTTTTTTTTCGGTGTAGCATGTGGCCTCTCGAAAAATCCCAGCCAACGTCTTGATTCTCTGGAAGGAGGTGATGGGCGATGAACCTTACCATCTATTGGAGAAGCATGTGTCGGGCCCCAAGAGCTATACAAGCTACGCAGAAATTAATTGCATTGTTTGCTTCGTCAAGATGGAGGTTGACTGGTAAGTGCTTGAGTGACACTGTTGTATATAATCCTAACCACGTGGCATTTCTTATAGGGATAGCTACACTGAGTGGAGAACGGATCCAACTGTTGCTTTGCAGTGCCACAGATGTGATGCCATGTTTACTACTAAACATGTAGGAAAAGCCAATATGATCGCTGATTATTCCAAAAAGACGGCAGTAGCGTAAGTCGCTGTTTGTGATTCGTACAGTAGATAGCTAATATTCCTACAGTGGCCTCATGTATGCATCTGATCAATCTACCAAGTTGAGCTACAAGAACTCTGGGTCATTAGGCTCTGTCAAGGACCTCAAATCACTGCCCTTCAACGGGGGCATTCAGCCTCTAAGCGACCTTATACTCAAGAACCAAAGTACCAAATTGAAGAATTCTCCAGACAATTCAGCAAGAAGAAAAAGTGTGTATATTTATGGCACAAAAGCTATGAATTTGCTCTAACATGGATGATTAGAAATTCTTGAGGCTATTGAAAGCACATATTTGTGCAATCCTTACAGAGGAAGCTCTGTTGATTTGATACAAGCAGTAGCAAGACAGTACAAGTTTGCGTTCAAGGCCACTCAGACTATCAATTGGGATGCTCCTCAGGGCATCATTAAGGGTATTCGAAAGTATAGTAACTTTCTCCAATTGTTAAAGACGAACCCCAAGCTGACTGCTGTGCCAACATTCGAGATTGGTGAGTGCAGTCATTCTTGTGGATTGCCATATCACTAATGCACTAGCAGATCTTGCATGGCACACACACATGCTATTTCCAAATAACTATCGCAAATTTACAGTCAAGTTTGTGGGCAAATTTCTAAACCATGATGACACAATTCCTGAAAGTAGATTAAATCAATACGTCAAGGACACGGATAATGCCTGGAAGTCTCGACTTAGAAACAGAGAACAAGGCATTAAGACAGCAGCCAAAGATATATCTGAACCAGTTGCTATTTCCAAGAGAACAAACAGCATCACAGTTAAGCTCAAGACCTTGTTCAAGAAGAATGAATCTGCAACTGAGCTATCTTCACCATCTGATGAGGAGACATTCAAGGGCCGTTACAATGCTGGAACATACCGATCATCTCCAGCTTATAAACCCTACGGCGATGATGCTCAAAGTATCAGAGAAGACACTGATGTATACGAAGTGGAGAATATCAGTTTTCATGACAAACGTACGATACAAATGGGATTCATGACTGCATCAATACTTGCTGATAATCTATGTCAATAGGTAATATCAAGGAATTTATCAACCTTAAGAGTTCAGATGCTGTTTTGGAAGACAGGTTTAGACATGTCCAGAGATCTACTCTGGGGTTCATAGGGTAACTCATCTTGAAGCCAATTGAAGTGCACTGCAATATACTAATTTGTACATGTCTATCAATAGAACAAGCACATGTGGAAGTGAGTGTTTATCATTGAAATACTGTGTCAATTTAATAACTGACAAGCTTATTCTTTAGCCTCTGACTATCTAAACAAGTGGGAAAGGTAAGTTTGGCATAAACAGACAATGTAATGTTGTTAAACAACCCTAATAATAACGTCTTGATGCAGCCCTGACATGTGTAAGTGTGGCATCATCTGAATGAGCTGCTGCAAAGTTGTACTAAGCATTATTACTATGACACAGCCGAAAAGGAAAGAGAAGCATTGCGTTCAAATTACAGAGCTGATGGGTACTCTCAAGGTAGTATTATACTTGAGATAATAATATAAGCGCATTTTCTAAATCTGTTGCTTTGTAGTATTTGTATCAAGTAAGCCAATGCATCGTATGCTTGTATATCGCAAGACTAACATTATACAGGCGGCGCCGTTCCTACCATCCCGCCAAAGAAAATGGCAAAGCTTTCATTCGAGCAACGAATGCAACAATCAAGATATCAAAGAATGTCAGCCGTGGAACAATCTAAGAGACGGGATAATCCATCTACTTCAGATTCATTTGATTGGCATAAAGTTAGCATTATCTGGGCTGCTACCTATTCAGGTCCAGGATATACGGTAGGTAACATGGCTTCCTGTGGTGGAGGCGTTGGCTCAAGTTGTGGTGCTTTTTCAAGCTGTGGTGCTTTTTCAAGTTGCGGTGGTGGAGCATCATCCAGCTGTGGTGGTGGTGGATTCTCCAGTTGTGGTGGTGGTGGATCCTCCAGTTGTGGAGGCGGTGGATCCAGTTGTTGAAAAGGGTGTTAGTACTTCAACATATGATGTTATTATTCTGAACCCAACATTTCTCTGTGCCTATACAAAACAAATATCTGTAACTACCAATCTGCTCTTCTTTAATAAAATAATGTTTTCCTTAATAAATTGTAGTCTTTGACGCAGCATATCATTTTTTGGGCGCTTTCCGTTGTTGGTGAGTTTACCGAAACATGAAATCAGGTTAGGGGCTGACACAAAATACGTACTAGTATCAAAACAGCATATGTAAATGTATAGCAGCAATGCAAAACAGAAAGCTTTATTTGAGGAATGTACTTCTTTCGCCTGGTTGACTAATGCGCATGGTGCCTTGATATAAACAGTATCAACCTCGAGAAGGTCGATTCTAGTGTTATGATTTGCTCGTTTTGTACTATCTCATCCTCCCTTTCTCATAACCATCACAAAGATCTAGATAAAGAAACCATAGAAAACGGACATACACCCACTCTAAACACTGAATGTCTCCAGCACACATATTAGTATCATCAAGACATGACATTTCTTATTCTAAATGCAAGTGTTTTCTTTATTAAATATACATGAAATGATTTCTCTACTCCAACATGTCATCATCACCATCCAAATCCACCTTCTGTCTCTTGTTCACACGGCCACCAATCTGTTCTTCCTTTGAATAATGCTTTCCAGTCTTTTCTCTGAGCGAGTCCACATTATCTTCTTCTTGAGCCCATTCAAGGACAAGGTGACGACCGTACAAGTGAATATTACCCATATTGTCATATACGTTTTTAGCCTCTTGTTTAGTGAGAAAGTCCAAGAAGGCAAAACCACGATGACCACCGTTGAACTTTTTGGGCATACGAAGTGATTTGAGTTGACCATAAGCACTGTATCACATATAAGTATCATTTCGTTATACGAACCCATACATTAACTTACCCAAATAATTCGCGCAAATCTTTATCAGTAGCTTCGAATGGCACGTTACGAACAACCAATTTGGTGGTTTCAGGTGTCTTGCTGCTCTTCTTTGAGCTTGTATCTGCCTTACGATGAGAGAGCTTCAACTCCAATGTATGTCCATCCAAGTTGAAACCTTGCAAAGCCTTCAATGCCTTTTCAGCATTGGATTTGCTGTCAAATTCGACAAAACCAAAGCCCATACTCAGAGTCTTTCCTGGGTGTTTGGCATCTGGCTTCACATTGATACGAGACGATCTATAGCCGGTGATGCCCTTGAATGAGTTGCGAAGAGCTTCTGCTGTGGTGGAGAAATTGAGATTTTTGACAAAGAGTGTGGTAATGTCGTCGCTGTTGGTAGTATCATCAGAGGCTTGCAAGAGATCAGCAGCACTGGAGGGTTTAGCTTCAGCAGCTTCTGATTTCTTAATAGCAGCATTAGAGTCACGTACAAACTTGTCCTTGAACAAGTTGCTGGGAGCCTTTTCGAGATAGATTAAGGAATCTTTGTAGCGACGATAAGCCAAAGACTTGAAGGCATTACGAGACTCACTAGGTTCAAGAAACTCGACCACGGCAATGGTCTTGGCGGGAGGAACAAGCACACGACCCAATTCACCATATTTACCAAACAGTTCGCGCATGTCTTCTTCACTGGTGCCATAGGGGATGTTCTTGACCAAAATGATAGTTTCGCTTCTCTCCTTCTTTCCAAAATTGTCGAGTACAATACCGTGCTTTTCAAAGAATTCCTTGGTTTCATTGACAATTTGTGTTTCTGCCAAGGCCAATCTCACAGCCATGTTATCAGCATCAGCATTCAGCACTTCAGATTTGTCGACACCAAGACGATCAGCGATGGATTCTGCGATAGCGTCAGCCTATATCAAACTTAAATGAGCTACTGTCATCATTCAACATTTGTAAAGCACTTACACTCATGTACAAGGAGTTCCAGTTGAAATCATTGCCGGCAAGATTTCTACGCTTCTTCTCTTTATCCTTCTTGACAGCACTCAATTTAGTACCGTTCACACCCAAAATATCTTCTTCCTTGGCAGGAGGCTTCTCTTCAGCAGGAATAATGTGTAATAAGCGACCTTGGAAAGTCTTCATGTCCAACGCTTCATAGGCTTTGAGCGCATGTTCAGGCAACAAGTAGAGGATGTAGGCATAGCCCTTGGATTTCTTGGTATCTCTAGCAATGGGCATGTGCACTTCGGATAAGGTACCATATTGCTCAAAAAGATCTCTTAAATCTTGCTCTGTGCATGCGTAAGACAAGTTACGAACAAACAAACGGCCAGTATCCTCAATCAGTTCCTTGGGGTTGTCGCTCTTGGTATGCGCAGGGGCGTCCTCTACTTCAGTTGCTGCTGCTGCTGGTTCAGATGCTGTAGTAGTGGCTGTAGTCTTTTTAGATTTCTTTTCTTTACCATCCACTTCCATGCTGTCCTCCTCCTCCTCGTCTCCTTCGTTTTTGTCCATATCTACATCTTCTTTATCAGTCTTTTTGGTATCGTTTTTGGGTGGAAGATCATCGTAGAGTTCATCATCTGAGCCATGGTAATCGACCTTTGTTGAAGTATCCTCCTTTGCCTTCTCTTCTTGAGCAGCAGCAGAATCGTCATTGGCCCAAGTCTTGCTCTTGGATCGAGATGACATGACGTCCAAATACTCTTTCAGCTTAGGATCGCTCTTTTCGGCATTCAGTTTGCTGATAAACTCTTCTCTTTCTTTGCGTTGTTTGTCATGAAATGCGTCAGTTTCCTCCACTGCGAACTCTGCCTTCTTTTTTGATGCTCCAGTCATACGGTCATGAGCAGAAGAGCCTTCTGAATATTTACTCCAAGCTCTGGGCAAGTTATCTGATCCATAAGCGATGGCTTTCTCCACATGAATTCTGGATGTATTGATGTAGGTATTGTCAAAGTATTTCATGGCTGCTTCTGCGGCTGCCTCGGTCTTGTAACCAATGAATCCAAACTTACGAGACACTCCCCATCTAATAGAGTGTTTTAGTCTTTCAAGTAGGTTTGCTAGTCATAGTGATTGCTTACTGTGTCTTCATCAATTTGGCATCTGTCACTTCTCCCTTCTTGGCAAAATGTTCTCTAAATTTCTCCTCAGACAGCTCCTTGGGCAAATTCTTGACGATCAAACGAGACCTAATAACAAAGTAAGTCTACATGGTTATTGGGGCATGTCATGGCTATTGGTAGTTACATGATAGGCGATGTATAAACAGGAAAAAAGTCTGATTCATAGACATTTCCATGAGCATTTAGCTTTTTTTTCTGTTGCGATGGTCACAGAAAAGGTCACAGAGTCATGTAGCAATGCAATGGATCAACAGCATTTAACCGAAGGACTCACTGTTGATGTAGCAGACAAACCAATATTACATGATATGAGAAAGTAAAGCACATTGACTAATTTCGGCCATCTACTTTGGCCAGACTCATGGGATGACCTCAAGTGCAATGTATGCCTAAAACCTCTGCATAGCACCCAATTGCGGCCATATCCAGTTGTCCATGTCCTTGTGGCTTGTTGGGCAGAGGCATTTACTCATTTGAACAAAAAGGCTGGTATTCAAATCAAATTCACCCCCTCTTTTTCTCTCTGTAACCCTGTTAATATTTCAAACATGTCAACTATTGCCAGCAAAATCTTACCTAGAACAAATAACGGTACTGGTGCATTTGTGCTCCAATGTCGCAAGATGGTCTTCAACTACTGTGAGAAATGGGGAAGCAACAAGGGCATGGTGTAAGTAGCCACGTTGATGGATGCAAGTTGAAAGATACCCTGGCTCACACATTTTGACATGTGTGTTTAGTGAATACATCAAGAAAGATCTCGCCGAATTCGCAAAGCAACACCCTCAAATAGAGATTGTCGTTCAACCTAGACCAGCTCATCATCCCATTGTTCGTGGATACTACTGTAAATAGAAGACATTTGCAACATGTATATGTGTATTCGAAACTAATCAATCGAAATAGTAAACGGCCGTGATAAAGTCATCTGTACCCGCAACCTAACACCTGGAGAAATCAACACCAAAGTAGAGCTCTTAAGAGACTCAAGTGGCGAAAAGATCAAAAACTTGGCCAAGAAGCCTGTCATCTCTACAACTGAAAGTGTCCGTGGCATCTGGTCACCATTCAATTCTAACCCTCACACCATCTAAATAAACCATTGTACAATATATATTCGATTTAGCCACAAAATCTAGCAGACGCTGTTGTTTATGGCAGTATCTGGATCGTATTACGGGAAACACGTTGGAAATGTGGGGGAGGGAGGGTATATCAATTTATTTCTTTGTTTGATGGCCTTTGAGCACAACACAGGCTAAATCATGTACGCCATCCGACAATACCCAAGGAAGACCCATATAGCCGCCTTCGCCAGTCAAGTGAATGTCATTCAATGGCTCCTGAATTGGTGGAGTGCCTCCAATATCCAGCACATGCATCGTTTCAAAATAATGTGCCATAATAACCTCGCCTAAATCTTCACAGTTTGGACCCTGATAAAATCTAAACTCGTACTCTCTGTCTTGTAGCAAACCCTTTTGAAATGCACCTGTAGCAACCACTTGGCCATTGTTGTCTTGATAAAAGCTGAATTCACCCACAATGGAGGGTCCAGTAAAGGAAGCGACGGCTACAGCAGGAAAGAACTTGTCCCGATACACATCGTAGGTATCGAAAGCATCCACTCTACTGGGAGATGTCTCTTCGTCCTGTGTTTCTTGTTGTATAAACTGCTCTTGATTCTCATCTTCTGGGTCGTAAAGCTCCTGAGCCAGTAATGCAGGAATGAGTAGCAAGATCACAAGACAGAGGGAATATGAAGACTTCATTGCTGAATACAACAAGATGATGTGAAGAAGAAAGAGTAAAGAGGGTGCATTTATTTATATAAAAGAGACATTCCTACACGAAGAAAATCTCAATTGAATCCAAATTCTTCGTCCTTATTTATGCTGTTCCATTAGTATTGATGAATTTTAACAGAGATTGATCAAATTGATCTGAGCGAATTGGCATTTCTGGGGTATGGAAGGGGTTCTTCATGACAAAGTCGCTATAAGTATCATAAATCTTCTTCATGTAAGCATCTACATTATTTTGCTGAGGTGCAGTGATGAGCAGGAATTTGGTGCCTATGTGTTTTCATTTAGTTTCTTGTCATTTACTGACTGCGCTTCTTACCTGTGAGTGTTTGGTTGCAGTACAGCTTAAAATTCTCGGCTTCCAACATCTCGATACCAGAAGAATTGTGCAAAGGCGAAATCTTGGATGTAATAGCATGGACACTGTGAATAAACAAATGAGTATTCCTACATTGCAATGCACATGCTGTTTGCCCTTTTACCCATGAAATGTACCAGCCAAAACGAGGTACTCATTGCTGGATAGTTTCTCAAGTTGATTTGTGAAATCTTTCTGATAGACAAGACCACCAGCCTTGTTGATGATATACAGTGAATAAATCATGTTGTGTAGAAAGGACAAAGTCTGAAATATTCCTCTTTTGCGAGTGTATATTGAAACACCACCACCACCGCAAAACATCAAATGTCACGAACCGCCTACTTTATTTGGTCAGCGCATCTACGATAAAACGTTTTACCTTTCTCTTTGCTCTAATATATCACCAGTATGTCTATATCGTTTGATTATTTTGCTTCCAAAACGACACAAAAGCAAGAATACATACAACAGAATCTGCTTGATAACTTTGTTCCCACCGCAGAGCCAGCTGCGCACAAAAAGAAGGTCCATGCCCCGGGAGGAGGTCAAGTCATCACTATCGAAGGCATTCGCATAGATTTTCCTCTCAAGCCGTGTACGTATCCTGTTGAACCCGTCCCAAATGCCATTACTGATCATCTCCCACAGATGCCGCTCAGATTCAAATGATGACAAGAGTTTGTGCCTTGTACTACTCATCCGCAGATGCAATGGCTAACTGGATGTCCATTTCGTAGATCATACATGCTCTCAATACAGAGGAAAATGCATTACTAGAGAGTCCAACAGGTACTGCATCAGCAAATTACCAAATCAACTTGTCAATTAACTTTTAATTAACAGGTTCCGGTAAATCACTTGCATTACTATGTGCTGCGCTAGGTAAATCATTAGGAACAAAATGATCTTGCATCATGTTTGACAGCGGATCAATTTTATATAGCATGGAGAGAGAATCAGGAAAAGATAAGAGCAGCTGAAATGCTGAAACTACAGCAAAAAACACCTGAAAAGCGACACATTATTGATGAACTTGACACAAGCCAAGGGCCCAGCAAAAAAGTGAAAACTCGCTTGGAATCCCCACCATCCTTTTGCAGTGACGAGGACTTTCAGCGCCCTTTGGTAAAGAGATTTGTAGCAGAAGTAGTCGATACAGACGAGGAGGAATCGCAACCATCAAGACCAGACTTGGCTAGCATGGACGAAGTCAAAAGAATGAAATACGAAACTTATAAGGGAGTGCCTAGGATCTTTGTTGGCAGCAGAACGTAAGCAGCAGATGGCATTACTGGTGGCGGATGAATTGACACTTGGATTAGACATAAGCAGATCACGCAACTTGTTGCTGAATTAAAGAGCAACACTAGATATAGCCCTCGTAAGTCATGATCGTTCAAACAGCATTGGCCACAAGATTTATGCATTATTCAGGCACCACTATTCTGGGTAGTCGAGATCATCTATGCAGTAAGTTTAACTTGTGTATTACAGCAAACGAAGACATGTGCTAATCTCTGAGTATGACTCCAGTTCATCCAAAGGTGTCGAGATCCAACAACAAAGCAGACGACTGGTAATGATGGCACATGTAGCATCGAGTGAGTGGTCATTCACATTGTATACATGACAGTACAACACTATTAGATGAAAACAGATGTGGTTATTCGCACAAAACCCCAAAGATCCTCAATCATCCATCACTCAAGGCAGAGAATCATATCTGGGATATTGAAGACATGGTGCAACTGGGTAAAGAAGTGCGGGGATGTCCATACTATGCTGCAAGAAAGCTATACGAAGGCGCAGAAGTCATCTTTTGTCCATACAACTACATCATTGATCCAGTCATTCGTAAAATTCTCGACATCAGTCTTAAAAACAGCATTGTGATTATCGACGAAGCGCATAATATCGAAGATGCATCCCGAAGTGCTGGATCACTCGATGTTGACGAAGATATGCTTGAGGTGTTACTGAAAGAATTGAAGCTAACGGCTCGATTTGGAGGAGAAAAAGAAGCGCACAGTCAAATGGAAGCTATTATAGGCGGTCTGTATGAGGCAATGAAGTCAGAAGATATCAACTATGTAGTAAAGGAATATGAACGACAATCATGCCAGTAAGTTTCAAGAGAATGGAATACAAGACATCCGTGTTGACGCTTGATGCTTCTAGCTTCACAGGGACGGAATTGTTGGATAAACTGGATGAGATGAACATCAACAGCAATACGTTTGTAGGATATATCTTGCCAGCATACAAAAAGATAGCGTCTCATGCTGAGACAGTACGAAAAGCAAGAGAAAACAAAGCAACCCAATTTGACGACTATGAAATGGAGGAGATTGATGGCCTTTCATCGCAAGTTGTTTACGCGCAAGGCACGCGTGCTGTCAGTAATGGTAGTTTGACTGTGTTGCAAGGCCTGATGACAGTCCTTGGCTTCATATTTGAGCCTGATCAGTCATATGCTAATGATTACCAGCTGGTGTTTATGAAAGCAATGAAGAGAGCCACTGCAAATTCAAACAATAGACGCAAACGATCTCAGGGTTCAGCCAAACAGTCTTTATGGGTGCATAAAATTGCCTTTTGGTGCCTGAATCCTGCCATCATCTTTAGTGATATGTGTAAAGAGACTCGGTCTGTCATTTTGACAAGTGGTACTTTGTCGCCTGTAAGTTATAATAGAGAGTACCAACAGCAAAGTAGCTCATATGTTGTTGATAGTTGAACACGTTTGCATCAGAGCTTGGTATCCCATTGTAAGTAATTCATATTGCATATGTACATTGTATATAAACTGATAGGCACTTTAGCACTGGAAGATTAGAAGCAAACCATGTCATCAAACCGTCTCAAGTTTGGGTTAGTTCAATTCCTCAAGGGTGAGTTATTCCTTCAATGTTGTAATGAACTATTAATGCTCATTATGTGATAATAGACCAAATCGGATTCCGCTGAAATGTGTGTATTCCAATATGGAGTCGCTGGCCTTCCAAGATGAAGTTGGTGAAAGTGAGTTGCTTCTATGGTAAAATATCAAACACTCCTGACCCTTTTACAGCTCTTTGTGACATTATCGAGCGCGTCCCTTATGGTACCCTGGTCTTTATGCCGTCTTACAAAGCGTTGGATATGTTTATGGACAGGTGGAATGTATGTGTGCTGGCTTTGTGCATATGTCAGCAGAATATTCATATTTGTGTAGAACACGGGTGTCATGGATCGACTGAAAGCCACGAAACTTGTTTTATCAGGTATAGCATACTCTCTCAGTCATTGGTATTGTATTGACCCAGAGAAACAGAACCTAAAGGCAGTGACAAGAAAGAATTTGAAGGGATATTGAATACGTTCTATGATCAGATTGATGCGGTAGAAGCAAAAATCGATGAGGAAGATCGAGATGGTGCCCTGTTATTTGCTGTATTCAGAGGAAAAGTGAGTGAAGGCATTGACTTTAGCGACAATTACTGTCGTGCTGTGGTAACTTTGGGCATTCCTTTCCCTGGATTGTAAGTAGAATTAGCTGAGTAGAGGGAGCAAGCATTGATTGATATATATAGCAAAGATTTGGAGGTCAATTTGAAGAGAGACTATAACAACAGGATGAAATCGCAATCAAATGGTGAAAATTTGCTGTCTGGAACGGCATGGTATGAAGCCCAAGCCTACCGAGGTACGTGTATCTTGACTTTTGGCTCGACATGTATAGCTAAGCGCTTTGCATAGCAATCAATCAGGCATTAGGAAGATGTATCAGACACAAAAATGTAAGTAATTGAGTATAGTGATTTCAGTACGCAAATTGACGATTTGACATGTAGGATTGGGGAGCTATCATACTGTTGGAAGAAAGATTCAACAAAAGAAGTATTGTGGATAACCTCTCTAAATGGGTCAAAGGTCAATACAAGCAATCCGCTAGCTACAGAGACTCGATTGCAGATTTAGAGCAATTCGTGCATCGGCAAGTAGAAGAAGATAGAAAGAAGGCAGAGGAGGAAAGAGAGAGAAAGCGACTTGAGGATGAGAAAGCAATAAAAATAGAGAGCCAGAGCTTCATCGCAGACACAAATCCATACATGATTCACAGCACACAATCATTTGAAGAGAAGGTCATCGCCATCAAAGACGAAGGCGAGAACGTTCATCCAGTCACCATTGAAAAGCACGAAGAGAAGCAGTCAACCACCTCAACATTCAGTAAATACTTCAACGAACAATACCAAAACATGGCACCATCCCAGAGCATTGAAAATACCCACGACCCATCAGACAATCAAATGCCCCCTTCTAGCCCAAGTTCTATCACAAGTGAAAGCGAATCGACCTTACACGTGTGCCCTGTGAAAGAAGAGGAACATGATGTCGAAGTGGAAGATGATTTCCAGATCTACCCTCTTGAGCATGGCACTGCTCAGACTGTTGAGCACAATACCAAGATTGATGACCATGATTTGATGCCTCCACCTCAATTACCCTTTGTAAAATATGAGCGACAAGAGTTCCACGACAGCAATCTCAAAGATGATCACTCCTTGGCAAACGAGACGAATTTTGTTCATTTTGCTTGTCCTAAATGTAATAGGCAGCTTTTACAAGGTATTCGTGAGGACGTCGAGTTGGTTCAAGTGCGTGATTTAGAGTGTATCAAGGAGCATACAGGCAACCTCTGCACAGTTCAAGAAATTCGAAATCCTAGCCGTTGGGAGACTGCATCTCAACTATTAGGCGGTCCTCTGGATATTCATTCCTTGCCATCGCGTGGGAGCGTTTTATACGATAGAGTGGATGATCTGTGCTTTCGAATCATTTCATGCGCTTGCAGTCCTTTGGTTGAATTGGGCATGGTCGTCTGTCTGGCTGCAAATCCTGTGAGAATTCATCATGTCGGAAAAGTCTATCTTTGGGGGTTCCAAAAAGATGAGGGATTCAATGCTGACGATCTTAATGTTGAGATTCCAAACTCTCAGTATTCTTCGGCAAATGATCATTTCTACAATCTATAAAATCTTATTAATGAAAACGGACCCAAGTGTAAATAAAACGTGTGTAGATTTTCGCCATGTCTCCCTTCTATGTAGCAAACAGATTTTGCGTGTATCTTTTGTCAGTAAAAAAATAAAGAAGCATACAAAGCAATAACGTCAACTTTGAGGTAGCTGCTGCAATAAAAGGGGGAATTAAGATAATATGCACTTAAATGTATATTCTTCGTCTCTATTTATATTGTTTGGTTTATATCTCTTATCTGGCAGCAGTTGAGTAGCTGCCAGTGATTTCATTACTTTCGTATTCTTTTTTTTTTTCATGAATTTGACGAATATTATCCTCAAATTTCACACCAGGTTTGGGAATAATCATGCATCGCCTAGGCTTGCTTGTGTTGATATCCGCTGGATCCCTGTGCAAATTTACGATTTTCATATGGAGTGTAACTTTTGAACTTGACTTGACTTTATATTATTATGGGGTTGTTTAATAGAATGCTGAGCAAAAATCATTGCTATATAGCTTAGGGAATATTGTATGAATTTTTAAGTTTTGACTTAGCCAAAATTCAATGAAAAAATTTATGGAGTGTAACAAAGTTTAGCGTCTCACGATAATGACAGCCAAAATTCCGCGGATGAGGGGGGAGTGTAACTTTTTTTCTCGGAGGTATGATATTATATTTCTTTCGTCTGTATAAATTATGGAGGGTAACTCATAACTTAATATATTGATTTATCAGAATTAAGTCAATATGAATTAAATTGCAATTAAAAGGTACCTGATGTATCATTTCCAAACCTGGTGTTCAAATAAAAGAAACACAGAGTTCAAGCACAGATCACATCATG
>DF836579.1:19091-29283 GCA_000950595.1 Mucor ambiguus
AAACAACAACAACAACAACAACAGAAAAGGCTCTTTGTGGATATCGCCACAGGGAATAATAAAGAATACCAAATGTAACATCTTACAAATGTATAGAAAGTTGATTGAGTCAAAAATTCATGTAAATAAAAGCATAGCTAAAATGAAAGAATGTAGGCGAGAACAAAACATGTGGTAGGCAAAAAAAAAAAACAAAATGTTAGAGGAGCCTAAAGGGGATGGTGCCTGAAGATCTATGGCCAAAGACTTTTTTTCATGTTGAACAGGTCCCCGATGATTCAACGGTGGGCCAGAGTGTGGAAAAATCTAATTCTTTTCGTTGAAATATCGGAGAGTGTGGTAATATGCGGTAGTATAGACCGTAAGGTACCACTGAGGAAGCTTACTTGTCTAGGAAAGAAGAAATCAACTAGGAGTTATCGGCAAGAGAGGAGGAAAAAATTATCTGAATACGCCGTGCCTTACCATCGAGTGTACAGCACCAATGGTTCTACCATAAAAAACAGAATGCAGCGCCTAGAAGTTCCAAGATAAAAATATCCAGAGGATTGTTTTCCTGGTCTTGAAGGGTCGTCAAACCAATCCAGATGACATTGTCTGTAGGGAACAGATCTGAAAGACCGAGATGAGAGACAATCACATACCAGTAGAGGGACTTTATGTCGCAGCCAATGACCAGATGGTATCCATCTTCAGGAGCTTCATTATACAGCTTACAGAGTGGGGAGGGATGCCTGGTACGGATATTGGATCAAGTTGGTTCTCTCGACTCAAGATAATCACTGAAACTTTGTTTGTGAGACCTTTCCGTGCAAAATCTTGGCATTTTTGTTAAAGAGTAACCCAGAATTGCAGTAAGAGGTAGGAGATGAGCATCACAATTTAAATTGGAGTCTAATTTGGCAAAATAGCTCAATCAAATCGATTCTACTAATCAATCTTGAACGTTGAAACAGGTCCTCATTTTCAACCAGGTTTCGGCTGGCAAGATCAAAAACTTTCTGATCCTGATAATCTTAAAGCTCACGTAAGAGACATTGCACGCTGAAATCGCCACATTTTGTAGTGGATGGCTTGTTATGCTTTTGTTGGGAGTAACTCATGGCTTCATAGATGTAATAATTTAAAATTCCTTCTCCAAATGACAAGCCTAATGCGAGTTGCGAATCTGTTACTCAGGGCAACATTACATAAGATACTTTGAGTGCGAGCTCCAGTCAAGAGTGCATTAGCATATCTTTATAGATTGAATATGAAGGCTGCTTGATAAAGCAAACCTGATGCATTGTGTGATTTATGTTTGCAGTGTAGTAGTAATAATAGGCGGGGTATGAAGCTCGCTATCCTCAAGATATAAATTGCATTTACCACAAACAAATCCAATTTCTCTGCCTTCTTCTTAATCTATACCTTATATATATATATATATAGCATTAATACAATACATGTCGTCGCATTTGGATAATCGACTAGAACTACTACGCTCTAATGTGATGGATACTGGAGGAGTAGAGGAGAAAGTGGAAGGTATTTATTTTGCCTCATTTTTTTCTTTTCTTATAGCCAACCTAAACAACTTGTCATGGCTCTTTGTTTTGCGTAGTAAATCAGAGACATTTGATCGATAAAATTCTTGCTAGATACTCTGCTGAATACGTATTGTACAGAGAATTGATGCAAAATGCTGGTAAACAAGAAAGGCGCATTATCCACCACAAGCGTACTGGTATTGATAGAACCGTTTCTTGAATAGATGATGCCTCTTCCACCAGTATTTCCATCCATTTTCACTCAACGTCGCCCGATACGACAAAACCGCCCAATCTACAAGCCAAATGCGACAAGGTCATATTCAAAAACAATGGCATGGCATTTCGCCCTGAGGATTGGCAGCGATTAAAGAGAATTGCAGAAGGAAATCCAGGTAAATGCCGAGATCACTACCATGATCATCAGAGCGTACTGATAAAATGACTTTATAGACGAGCAAAAGATTGGTGCATTTGGTGTTGGTTTCTATTCGCTTTTCTCGGTTTGTGAGAACCCCTTGTAAGTAATAACGAGAACTACTGAGCAAACAAGAGAGCTAGTGATTGAGTCTTGTGAACAGCGTTTTTTCAGGATCGCAGTGCATGGCCTTTTACTTTAAAGGTGATCAATTGTTTGCAAAAAGAGCGGATGTGCCCGACAAGGACATTGATCCATGGACATCATTTTTGATGGATCTGCGAGAGCCGATGGAGATGCCTGACTTTGACCATTTCTCGAGATTCTTGACCACCAGTATGGGATTCACTGCCAATCTAAAGCAGGTAGCCGTCTACTTTGATGATCAACCCATTTTCAAAATCACCAAACGGGAAGCTGAACCTAGATCCATGGCCATTGATGCCCGCAAGATGATGCTAACTACACCACAACGCATGTTCACCATCACTGGCGCTGACATGAGACAGATCCAGCTGGATGCCGAGAAATACACACCCCCCACACTGTTTACGCCATTGACCAACTTTTTATCCAGCAAATCTAAACCAACATCCAGTAGCAACAATGATAGTAGAAACGAAAAGGGATTGCCAGTAGAAAGGGCCAGCATCTTTTTGCGAGTCGTTGCAGGTGCATTAAAAGTGAGCGTATCTCGAGATTTTGAAAAGGAGATGGAGAGAGCCACCAAAAAGAAGCCACCCAGCGCCACCAAATTTCAGCTTGTGTATACCGGAAAAGAGGAATTGGATGCATCAGAGAACGGAAATCAGATATTTAAGGATCTCATCCCCTTTCCCCACCAGGGACGTGTGTTTATTGGATTTCCTACACATCAAACAACAGGCTGTTGCTGTCATATGGCGTCTCGATTTATACCCACTGTCGAAAGAGAGAGCATCGATTTTGCAGACAGATACATTAGTGTGTGGAACAAGGAGTTGCTGGCAGCTGGTGGTTTATTAGCAAGAATGGTGTACAATGATGAGATGGCACAGATAGCTCGACTCTACCGTGAGCTGGTTGGCTTCGATGCAGAGGTGGACAAGATCAAGGCGGAGGAGCAAAAAGACAGCGCCAAAATCATGCTGGAAAAGAGAGCAGCCCACGCACTTCATTCGTTCACATTTCAACACTCGACACCAAGCACCGTTGTCAGTAAACTACAAGAAGAGCAGTTCTTTGCCTCTTGCAAGGCACCACTGGATGTGATGACTTCGCACGGCATCCAACCCATCACCATCGCTAGAAGTGTGCCTGATTACACCAGCGTCAAGGGCAGCGAGATTACCAAATTGCTGGATGGCTTTGTCAAGACGATACCTACCATTACCCCTACCATTCAAGAAGACTGCAAAGAGAGCATCACCAAGCTCACTAAATACAGTCTGCTGGTACCACTTGGTTTCAACGACGTGTTGAAGGAGCTCGACACAAGATCGCTGGAAGAGAAAGAAATGGTGTGCTGTCTCAAGTGGTGGTTCAAGTGCAACAAGAATGACGAGTGTATACCCAGACAAACAAGAGATCATGTCATCAACAATGCCATTGCGCGTCAAAGGTTCTTGGAGGCTGCCATCATGAATCGTGGGGAAGAGTGTGGTTTGCTGCAATTGTCCCGCATACGATGGTTCCTGAATCCCAAGACCATTCCTGTGGATATGCCCTTTCCTCAAGATACCATGCCTATCACTGTCTCTGCAGGCCTTTCTCAAGCGGATATGATCAACTACTTGGGCAACATGAACGAATTGACTGTGCTGCATTGGGTTCAGTTCATTGCTCAGTCCAACGCCGAGCTGGAGACATCAAAAGACTTTGCAGAACGTGTGCTGGTGGTTGCCAGCAAGGGCTATGTGCACGCATCCTCTGCCAAAATACAAGCTGATCTTGTGCAAATTCTCGGAGCAAAGCGCTGTGTGCCAACTCGATTTGGTATGAAACTGCCTCAAGACGCCTATTTCTCATCTGTTAAGCTGTTTGATGATTTGCCTATTGTGGATTTCTCCAAAAAGAACATCAATGACGCCTTCTTGGCGGCACTGGGTATTCGCAAAGTAAGTCAGCCTACTGATGGTATCTACGCCTATATACTCACTTTATTGTATTCTACTAGCATGTCGAACTACAAATGGTGTTTGATCGACTGATCTCCGATGGTAGCTGGTCTCATGTGGACTTGGTCAAATACCTTGCTTCTGAAGCAACCACATTAAGCGACATTGAAATCAAGCGACTACGGGAAACTGCCATCTTTACAAAGGAAGGCGAAGAGCCACGCTTGAGAGAAATCAGTAAGCCAAGTGGCGCACTGGACAGTGAGGGAAAGCCCATCATGGAGAAGCAGACCAAAAAGGTGTACAAGCGTTATCGTGCTGGTGATCTGTTTGCGCCTACTGACATTGTGCGAGATTTGAACTTGCCCACCATCTACTGGACTCGCATGCCTCGCTGGAGACCTGACAGTGCAGAAGCCAGGTTTCTAGAAAGACTAGGACTCAACATCAAACCACCCTTGGCCTCTTTGTTGTTACTAGCAGCGCCTGATACCAACATGACCACTGAAAGAGTTGCTATTCAAAGACGTGCTCTTACGTATCTCATTGAGAACCGCCAAGACTACAACGACACCTACAATGTCAACACCATTCAAATCAAGTTTTTACCCTGTTCCGATGGCAAGACTTACGCTGCTCCCAAGGAATGTTACTCCAACCCTGACGTGCAACTGCTTGGCTTCCAGGTGCTTCATTCAGACTTCAGCTCTGTGTGTGATAAACTCGGTGTGCGAGAAAATCCGCCTTCTGATAAACTGATTGCTGCCTTTGTCGACAAGCTGGAAACAAACCATGATGCAGCACGCAAGATTTTTGAATACATGGCGACGCGTATGGGCGAGTTTTCTCGTGGACAATGGGACTTGCTCAGACAGCTCGCCTTTATCCCTGTTCAAGGCAAGCAGGGATCTGCTCAGCTCTATCAACCTTCCCAAGTCTATTTCGAAACGGACACCTCTGCCATGACTTTTCACAAGGAACTGTTTGTCTATGTCAGCTTTGGGGCTAAAGCAAACCCCTTCTTACGTACCTGCGGTGTCAAGAATGAACCTACAACGGCTGAATTGGCCGCTCTGCTTGTCAAGGATCCACAACGATACTGGGAGCTAAGTGGTGGCGGTGAACGCTATATAGAGGTGCTGCGTCAGATTGCAGGCCAATATAATATGATCAAGACGAATAGACAGCTACTGAATGACATGAAGACAAAGCCCTTCTTGGTGGGTACGAAGCGTACGACTCTATCGGAACAACAACAGCAGCAAGAAAAGTTGGACAATGGTGAGGATGTCGCTGAAGAGGAATTTGTGCAGTACAGACTTGCCAAGGCGTCTGATATCTTTATCAACAATGACACCATGGCTCAACAAATTTTTAGTCCACTATCAGCCCCCATGGAAGAAGTGTTGGAGGATTTCTATGTTCAGTTGGGCAGTAAGATGCTCTCCAGGTAAGCGCTAATTTGTGTCTTGTGGTATATGCAATGACTCACCTTAAAGGACACAGCCAAATTAGGGAAACGTACTCTTATGCCACCCATCTCGGCGTCACAAAGACAACCAAAAAAATCACTGGCATGATCTTTGAGCGTGCACCGATTGGTATCTATCAAATGTTGAACGACGGACTCAAAAAGAAGAAGGATCTGTTGCGCGATGAAAAGTACATTAAACAGCATCTCAAGGTCACTCAAGTCAAGGATCTCAAGATTGTTCGCACCTTTCGACATACCAACGAAAAGAACATTCAGCCCACTACGGCGTGTGCTGATCTTACCAACTTCCAACTCTATGTGTCTGACGCCAACGACATTGATTACTACGATATTGCCCACTCGCTGTGCCGCTTGATATTTGCTCGTGCCAGCTTCAACGACGCTATTGTGATGGAGCGTTATCTGACAACAAGTTTGTACAATCTGCGTCGCAAAAATGTACCTGTGGATCGTATCCTCAACATCAAGAAGCGACAAGATGCTTCTCCTGCCTACACGCCGACACCCACACCTCCTCCAGCTTCCAACACTACCAATCAACTCCAAAGAGCACCTGCAACACCACCTCCCAACATGCCCAAGCCGCTGTCGCCCAAAGAACTGGACACTTACACAAAGCAAGTCAAGGAAGTGTTTGGTGATTGTCAAGATGCTTACATCCGACAATTGTTATCTCAACAGCACAGTGACCATGCTCAAAACGTCATTACCAGGCTGCTTCGCGAGGACTATCCCAAGGTCAAGGCTCCTGGACAAGACTTGGAAAAGTCGATTGTATCTGAAGAAGAAGAACTCAAAAAGCAAATTGAAGCTGCTGCTGCTCAACAGCGTCTTCAAGCAAAGGCTGAAAGAGCGTCTGGTGGGTTCATGAACAAGATTTTGGGCAGTTGGCGATCCGGCTCCTCCTCTCCTGCCGCATCCTCGCCTCCCTCTCATCCCCCCACTCAAACAGCATCTTCGCATATCGCCAATGAAATTACAAAGCAGATTGAGGAAAGCTCACAAAAGCCAAAGCTACCCAAGCCTGATCAAACCATCACGCCCAATTTCACCGCCAACATTCAACAAAACCTCAAGCGAGCCATTCATTCATGCAAGCCCTATGCTGGCCAAGACATCTACTCACCCCCTCGCATCAACCAAGTCAACGAGTCTTCCACTTACTGCGATTCAGGGTCTGGCCAAGATTTGACCTACGTCGGTAATGTCATGGGCATGGAGTTCTTTGTTCATCGCACTGTGCACCCCGATGATGTGTTGCAGCAATACGGTCAACCCATGGCACGATTCAACAGTATTCTCAATGCATTGGCTCACGTATTTGAGCTCAAGCTCACCACCATCCAAATCTACTACGATACTGAAGGTCCTACCATTGCGTTCAATCTGAGCGGTAGCTTGTTTATGAATTTGAGATACTATTTGGCGTTGCATGACACAACCGACAAGGAGCAAGAGTCAAGCAAAAGAAAAGAAGCCCTCATCTACTGGTTCATGACACTGTGCCATGAATTGGCTCACAATTTTGTCGGTCAACACGATTCTACACATGAATTCTACATGTCCTCTTTTGCAGAGACCTATCTCGAGTCCCTGATGAATCACATCTACGGTTCAACTGATCGCTCTGTTACTGATCTCCAACCACCTGCTCCTGCTGTTGCCAAGACTAATCCATCGCTTGATCTCTTGGATTGACAATGATGAATAAAGTTGCCATATTGATACATATGTCGTTGTGTTTGTGTGGTTCTGATCTCAAAATGCGTCAAATCGAATGTTGTTTGTATCAAGTGTATATTCTCTTTATTATATATATCTGTGTGTGCGTGGGTTTCTTTATAAATTTTAATCCTCTTCTTCTGCCTTTGCTTGTTGTTCCTTCATACGACGCTTGAAACTATCACATTGAATCAAACATTAGACATTTCACTAGATATTATTAGACATGTTGGCTACATACTCATCGTATTGGCACTTTTCATAAGCATGACGTTCAGTCTCACACTTCCAGGGGAGGTAAAAAGTCTCGCCTCTACACTTGTTAAGGGGAATCAAAAGGTTTGCACAGTAATCACGGTACTCCAATGGGATACGAGATTTTGCCATGTCTTGTTGAGAAGCTTTTTCTATATACAGCATGTCAATGTTTCCACTCCAAATTAAAATATAATAGCATATGCTGTTTGAGCATCTAATTCATCTTACCTGACATTGTTGGTTTTAGGTAAATCTATAAAAGAGCAAGAGAGAGAGAGAGAGGGGGGTTTAAAGTCGATGAAGAGAGGAAGAAAAACATCTCTACCCCTCGCTATTACTAGATTTACCTCACAGGTCGCGGCTCATCAATATCATGGAATAGAGTTACTACGTCACCCTATCCAAATGTGGGGCAAATGTCTTGCTAAATAGCATCTCCATTGAATTCCTGCGAATGCACACTTTTCTCTTTTATATTTCATCACACCAACTATGTCTGTTCTTCGCACTGCTACCGTAATCCAAACTAGCCATCTCAAGAGATTAGGCGCTCGCTATCAATCACAATTGGCGAAAACCGAATTCGCAGTTGAACGTCAAGCTGTCAAAGTACATGCTGCTGGTAAGGCAACTTGATGTCTATAGCACCCTCACATATTCACTTTTTTTACATTCTCAACCAAGAATCGGCCGAGACCTGGAAAAAGATTTGCACCTATGTTTGTATTCCTACGTAAGTTTTTCATGATATGGATTTGATTTTGAATAATTGACATCTCAACGTTACACATAATGTGCACACACACACAAACACAGATTAATCGCTGCTAGTTACAATGCGTACAATCTATTCCAAAAGCATCAAGAACACAGTAAGGAGCATCCAAAGGCATGGGTCAAGTATCCATACATCAATTACAGAGGAAGGGTAAGACACTGAGACACCAATGACATGATGACATTTACTCAAATCTTAAAATCCGTATGGCAGGATTTCTTTTGGGGAAAGAACTCTCTCTTCTTCAACCCTGAAGTCAATCTTGATGCTACTGAGGAATAAGCGCACATAACTCTTTAGTCGATTCTACCTTTTATTTATATATAAACAATAAAAAAGAGCCAATGCCATATATTGTTGTTTTAATCCTATTGTTCATTGCGCCATGCGAAACATTCAATGATGGGTATTTTCCGTGTACATTTTTCTTTGTGTGTCAGGTTTCATAGCCCAATGAAGCGAGTGCTCTACACAAATTCAAGTCAATAAATCTCGGGCACATGTAATACCTATGTTTGACAAGCGATGAACTTCGCTTCATAGATGAAAAGTTGTCTTTACATGTACAATCTCGGATATTAATACATGTGAAGCTAATTTTGTTAAAATAATTGTGGTCTCATTAAATATAAGCGCAATGAACGTATACCCATCATTTCCTTTCAGTAGAGTTTAAATGCACCGCTTGTATGTAAGCGTTATTGGCCTTCTAGTGATATTTGGCCCTTTTGATGACGAGTTTTTTGTCTGGCATAATTTCGCATACGAAATCAAATCACGATATCTTATGCTGTTTAAAAGCACAAATTACTGCTCCCATCAACAACATGTAAAACCTTATACATATCGACGCACTGCATTTGGCCAATCTTCTCTACAACAAGATATTATCGAGGGAATGGAAAAAATTATGCCCGCTGATGGTTCATTTTGGTGATTTCGAGCGATGATCGAATGGTTTTCATCAATATATCTGAAATCAGTAGTCTTCAAAGCAGTATTTGGTGCTTTCATTGTACAAAACCGCAACTCATAGAGTCATCCATTCGAATGTGGCAGATTGAACTGTGATGCAGAAAGTACCTATATCAAGGACAGCAGTGCCAAGAGCTAGTCTGTATTGTTCATCGGTGACCATGGAGCTAGTGTAGGATTCCATATCGATGAGAGGCCTCTATAACGCGGTGGTCACTGGAGGTCTAGGAAGCACTACTTGTAATCTTTCGTTCGTATTACAAATGAACACAATTCTTCGCTCATCCCCATTTCTCTAGCTTTCCATACTATTAAAGGGTTTGGATTGCTCAGTTAACTTCATATATTTTCGCTACGTCCCGAATAAACAGGTATTACTTATTGTTTTTTTTTGTTATAAAAGCCTTATATATCTCGTGTGCATAACACTAGAGAATATAACCTGACCTTGAAGTAAGATAGCCTACATTTCATGTTTTAAACTGAGTTATTAGGTAATAATCCTTCATGAACAGTTTGTGGCTGTATATTTGGTTTCTCTACCATGCTCCTAGTCTACATTAATGGGAGCAATTTACTTACGGGCAGATAGCATACTAACACTGCCTTCTACTACCTACTTATAGGCAAAACACAGCGAAATTTGGATTCACTCGAGCTGCATTTTTTTGCTTTAAAAGCCGTTTTAGACCCTCATAATTGCACCAAACAATTGCTGTCGCTTAACGCTTACTTACTGACACCTTTGTGCAATTTTTTTGAGATCGTCGAAAATCCAACAAAAACCATGAGGGGTACCTCATGGTTTTTGCCAAAAATCGCTTCAAAGCGAACGTAGCAACCTATTACGACGTTATCGGAATGACACAGCATGCTTGAAGCTTCTGTTGCCAGATGTAGAGGGCGAGTTATCCAAATTGC
>DF836578.1:5531-16118 GCA_000950595.1 Mucor ambiguus
ATGATAAGCTTCTTGTAGCACCCAAAGCAAAGCAGAAAAAAAAAAACGCTGTATCAAATGTATGAATATGTGCCGTATTTGGAAGTATGTTTTCACCTTTTCATTTTTGCCCTTAATACACAAAAAAGTCAAAAACATCAATTCTTCCTCTTTTCCTCTGCTCCACCTATCTTTTTTTTTTCTGTTATAAAACCATGTTTCAAGAGTATCAAACAGGTAACTCGGAAAGACGGACACACGGATGATGAACGCAATTAACAAAGGCGCATAATGGTAGATACAGTGGAAGATTTGTACAATGAAATTGAACATCTTATTGGTAAGCAATCATTAAAATGTGAGTTCCGCATTAGCAGCCAACATGAAATGACTAGATGTTCCTTTTGAAAAGTTCTCAAAAGATGTGAAGCAATACCAAATAGCGGATGATACGGCAGCAGGATTCGAAAATTTTGATCAGCACTACCAGCCATTACACCATCCACCACAGCCTCAGGAACAGCAAAGACCGACTCACAACACTTCTACTGACGATGCCAGTTTTGAAAGACCTATTCTCATTGAAAGTGATAGTGATGAAGTGGAGGAAGAGTAAAGAAGCTTGATACAAATACACTTGAAGAATATACTGGCTCACTCACGTTTTATATAGGCTGCTTACACCAGACCAACAATTGACGTACATCACCTGCTACAAATGTAATAAAGTTCTGCCATTCGAATCCAACAATGCACTTGCAGTAAACAATGACAATGTGTGTCTGGATTGTTCCGCCAAAAGGAGAGGTCGATCAAGGTCCTTCATCTCAGAAGTAGCAGATAAGCTTAAGAACCTAGGCAGCAGCAGCAACAGCGTCAGCTTACTCTCACCCTCCACTGCCAACAACAAGATGGATCGCAGAAAGAGCATGCCTTTGATGAACGATGCTTACGCTTCTTCTTCATTGGCACCCAGCCCTACACCGTCAAGACCCAGCAGTCGAGCCTCCTCCTTTATCGAAGACGTCAAGCAGTTTCTTGCACCCCTATCTCGAAAATCTAGCAGAAATTCCATGTTTCAAGATTATCAGCAAAGCGACCATGCATCTCATAAGGCTCCAAGTCGAAAGGCTAGCCATAATTCGTTGCTCGATGCCATCAACATTTGTAAACCCAAGCAAAGACAGCATGCCAGTCCTTCCTATGAAAGACGTATCATTGATGAGAATAACTGGACTCAAGAAGATAACGAGGTCATGAACATCTTCCAGCAGCAGCAGCAGTCATCACCGCTCCAAAATACAGATGGCCTGGATGTTGTACAGCATATTCCGATTCGTAGAAAGCAGGTCAAACAGATTGAGTCTCGTCAAGACAGAATTGATATCTACAGTGAGTTTAGAGTGTGTGCGATGGATGTGTGTTTTTTTTTCTCAACTGTGTATGTACAGATAGTGCATATCTTGATTGCATGCAGGCTCCAACTGACCTGGTACCATGGATCATCAAGCAAACACAAAAGGGGCCCCCCGATGATTGGTTTGGTTACACGCCACCAGTGACCAGAGAGCCCAAGAAAGTGATGGGCATCTTCAAAAGAAAGGCAAAATCCCGAGGCGATCTTCGAGCACAACAACTACAACTAGGCGATGAGCTGCTAAATCGCTCTACACCTCTGCTGCATCATAGATACAGCAACAGTAATCTGTCGGTGTCTCCCAGTGCAAACTCATTGTATATGGATAGTGCTGATGTGGTGCATTCTCCATCTGAGATAGCACCGCAAGACTATGATCACAATGACCAGGAATACTTTGACGGCTATCATGATCATCCTACTACTTTCACTGCTGCTGCATCGACGTCGCCTATCCAGAGCACATTGTCGCCTATGGAAGATCCAGTCATACCACCCGCCCATCGATCTCAGTCTGCCCAACCAGTGTCCATCTTGAAAAAGTCAAATTCAAACCGCCAGTTACAACAGCCCGATTACGCTTATGATTCCTATTATCAAGACACAATTCCTTACGATGATGTCGAGGATGACGATTATCTCAACTACAACCAAGGCGCCATGTATAGTAATGACTACGATTACGAGTATGGATACGAACAACCCACCAGACACTATGCAGCAGCTCCGATGCGAGCACCCATCCGTCAACGAAGCTCATCTTCCATGGTAGCTGATAGAAACAGATACAATAATAGCAGACAGCAAATGATAAATGAGCAAGATTATCATAGCTCTATGGATCCTCGAAGAAGAAGAAGCAGTAGGAGTAGATCACGCAACGAAGACTATTATAATGATGCACCTGTGCCAGTTTACTACGATGATCCGTCCTCATCTTACTACGATACAGCACCGCCAGTACATTCCGCACACCCACCATCGTCAAGACGAGCCAGAGATCATTATCAGCCTCTATCGCATGGTACTGCTGCTATCAGATCCAGTAGTAATAGCAGTAGTAGACGATCTTCTTTGGCGGCTAACAGCAACAACAGGAAACCACAAGATTATTACGGCTTATCCGCTAAGCTAACGCCCTTCATGATGGAAGAATGGGAGATTACGCTGGATGAATTATGCGATCTCTTTCCCAGACTAGATAGGCATTATATCAATGATTTCTTGAGATCTGCTCAAGGTGATTTCATCACAGCTAAAAATATGATCATGGAGATGATCATGGAGATTAGATGAGCTACCAGTCTATATACCCCGTAATTTGAATAAACCTTGTAATTTTATGTCTTTCAAGCTTTTCGTAGCGTGTAGTATATCACAGCTTGTGAATCGAGCAATAGGAAAAGTGTGGGATTTCTTTGTGTAACTTTTCAAGACTAAATTCAAGCCAATTCGCATTAATAAGAAGAAATCATATGAGAGACAGAGCGAGAACACACACGCGCGCGTGCAAGTTGTTTTGCATTATAAAAGCCAACATGTTTCTCTTTCTTCTCTTCAACTCTTGCACCTCATAAGCACCCATCAAAACCATGAGCGAGCAAAACAAGGAACCCGAGGTCTTGATATCTGTAGAGAATCATGTTGCTACACTTACGTTGAACCGGCCACGCAAAGGCAACGCACTCACAGCTACCATGAATACACTGTTGCTCCAATACCTAGCTCAAATTGAAAAGGATCCAAATGTCCGTGTTGTGGTGTTGACAGGTGCTGGTAAATTTTTTTGTACTGGTATGGATTTATCCATGGCAGCTTCCAGTTCATCATCAGAACAAGATGTCAAGGCTTCATTTACCAACGGACTGCAAGTGTTTGAGACACTGTATCGCTTTCCCAAGCCAGTGATTGCACGAGTCAATGGCCCTTGTCTTGGTGGTGGTGTCGGCCTTGTGTTTACAACAGACATTCGTGTGGTTCATCAGGACGCTTACTTTGCATTAACCGAAGTCAAGCGTGGTATCATTCCTGCCATTATTTCTCAGTACATTGTGCCTGAATTGGGATCTCAAAAGACACGCGAGTACATGCTGACAGGCAGACGAGTCTCGGCCAAAGAAGCACAGCCCTTCCTCAGTACCATTGCAGCTTCGCCTCAAGAGCTGAATCAGCAAGTGCTTTCCTATGCCAACATGTTGCTAGAATCAGCCCCGGGTGCCATGGCCAATATCAAGCGCTTGGTAGATACAGTGAGTTCAGGCGGAGAAGCACAAAGAGCAAGCCGTATCAGAGATGGCGTTGAAAAGGCCTATTTGGAAATGATGCAATCGGAAGAAGCAGCGTACGGAATCATGGCATTTGTGACAAAACAGAAGGCGGATTGGTCTGCTTTTGTAAAGGACAATGCCAAGTTATAAATAAAGAGAGAACAAGAGCTTTCATTTTGTCAACCGAAAATGGGATAGTCACTGTTGTGTATGAATAATGGTTGAGATTCATATCGAGGTCAGTTTTTTCATCTCTTTCTCTCCTCTTTGCCTCAATTGAAATGCATCCCTCAGATCAAAGAGCTCCATCTTCTGCTTCTTCTTCCTCAGCAAGACACTCATCAGCATTCAACACAAACACACACGATCAGTTTGATGGTATTCAGACACTCAATGCTGTACATTTCTCATGCATAAATTTAATACAAAACCATGGCATATTCTAGCCAACAGATTAAGCACTTGGTATGAGGATCTAGAAGAGTATGAAGGAAACCTAGAGGAAATGGCCACTGCTACATTGGATCAGGTAAGGGATTTATGGGTCAAAAAGCAGCCAGGAATGCCCCGAATCTCATATACGGTATAGACGTTTCAAGACGAAATGCAACATGTCAATCAGTGGTTTGGGTTCTTGTCAGACGCAGAAAAGACTGCTACATTATACACCTTGCTGCAGCACAGCTCGCAAGTACAGATTAGATTCTTTATCCATTTACTGCAGGAAATGAGGAAGCCAAAGCCAAATCCGTTGAATCGAGGTAAGTGCTGTGCAATTTCAGTGATAATAGTGCACATTATTCAACTACTTGCATCAACAAAAAAGGCTCCGAACGAGCCTCTGCATTAGCCAATTTAAATCGAAGACAACCCTCTATCGTCGCTCAGCAACAGCAGCAACAGCAGCAACATGTAAATAGACACTCATTTGCTATGGGCGACACTCAAAATTTAGGTAAATTATTCGGCACAATGGGAACAGACTGGTTTAGCAATGACGACCCATCGTCCACGCAGCCGCAACAGCATCCATTGCAACAACCTCAGCCAAGAAGTATGAATAGAAGCCAACATCATCAATTGCGTCCCAAATCAGTCATGGAGCTCGGTGGCAGTGTTCTGGATCCAACATTTTCAAACACATGGCTGAATCAAAGACAACCAAGTTTAAGCAGTAATGTCATTGAGCGACCACGATCTGCTGATATATCGTCGTGGGCATTACCTACAAGCAGCAGTGGCGCAGGTGGTACAAGTACTGCTCCCTGGAAACCGCTACAGAACCAACATGATATCGATATCAATCTTTGGAAAGACCCCATCACCATGGACAGCACTGTAAATACAAGACGATCGTCATCCGCCATTGCGTCTGCTGCTACAAACGCAACATCCAGCTTGAGAAAGAGTAATTTTGCAGCTTCACACTATCTCAATATGCCCCCCTCATCCATAGCAGCTGGCGGCACTGGTGGTGGCAAATCAGCTACATCGCGATCACCTTCGTTTGAAAGTATCGTGGCAAATGACTTTGGATATGGCAGTGATCAAAGCGACACATCTACCTCTTCTAGACGATTTAGACAATCACATCAGCAGCAACCTACGCAAATGTCGACATTCAGCACACCCATCCCAGAGAATAAAGACGATCATGTTGATATGGATCTGATCAGAGGTAATTGATGTAGATGGTATTATATCAGACGGGCTTAATGTCAGCGTGTATACTAGATGTACCTGCTTGGTTTAGAAGTATGCGACTACATAAATACAACAGTATTTTTGAGCCCATGCGATGGCAAGATATCATACGACTAGACGACGCCGCACTACAAGAAAAAGGTGTAGCTGCACTTGGTGCACGAAGAAAGATGCTCAAAGTCTTTGAAAATGTGCGTGAGCATTGTCGACTCAACGTAAGTGTTGATTCTCATTCCATCAAGTGCACATTCTTAATCCCCTCGTTTTAAAAACCCTCGATAGAACATTGAATACTAGCTGTGTGCGCGTGAGTGTGTGGATGTATATATGCAGAAATCCAATTTTATTTAATAAAGTGTCTTCTTTGTTTCGTCATCGAGAATGAGAGCGATAGAGAAAGAGAGGCTATTTTGATTGTGTAAAATTGACTGTGATTTAGGCCTTGCCAGCGGCAGCGAGAGCCTTTTGAGTACCCTTCTTGGCGAAACGTTGGTTACGAAGGAACTTGGCATCCAACTAATCAACACATACAAAATCAATCACTGTATCCCTGTTCCATGATTCTAAACAACTTACACCCTTTTGAGAACCGTACTTGTGAGCAACAGGCTTCTTGAGACCGTTACGGTGAGCCTTCTTGATTTGGTTGTGGTTGGTATGGTTCTTAGACTTGGCCATTGCTAATTATTTGCTAATTGAGAGATTCGTAATTAATATGACTGTTGGCTCAATTGTATGCAAACGAATCAACAAAGAAGGAGGAGGTTGAGGTTGAGTCGACAAGTTGGAGTGTTGGGCATGATTGCTTTTTAAATCCATCCATCAATCTCACAATCATTGTTGTTGTCGTATGGTTCATCCATCCATCCACTCTATCCAATCTATACTATGTTCTTCTCTGCCCCTTCTTTCCTCATCATTTGCATGTAGGTGCGTGATATTTTACCTTATGTCAAAAGTAAAGAAAGATTATTCCCAATGTCGATGCAGTGCATTGATTTAGTAACGCGGCTTTGGGAGATGCGGATTTACAAGACTTCTCGGACAGATGTTTAGCACCGGACCCAAGCTTCTTAGTGGGAAAGCGGGAGGCTAAAATGCATCATTTGCCCAAGGTGTCATATCTCTCTTATGAGCTTGCGCCTACAACTGCGAGTAATATACATGAATCTCATCTGAGAGCACTGGATGTAGGTACGGATTGTATGTCTACGACGGCTTTATTTTCTTTTACTTGTAAAATACAGTACATCTGTCTGAGTGAGAAAGTTGTGCAGTTTCACATTGAGATTTCATATCATGATCGTTGAGATTTCATGACAATAGACCATGCCATCAACATAAATACAACATATGATGCTATAGTATGGCACCTGGAGCATACCTGCATCTCTTTTGGCTTTCTTGTTGATTTTAAAGCATGGTATTTTCTGATCTGCAGGCAGCCAATGTTGATCAATTAATCAACGACATGTGAATGTGTGCTTGACAACTCGGAGCCTAGATGGGCTCTTCTGTTTATGGGTAAATGCGCAAAGTTTACTTGGAAAAATGTCGTCCGTCATTTAGGATACTAAACTGAAGTAACAAGCAAACACAAGACGGTAATTCCCTCAGACAAATAAAAAACTAGCTGATTGACATTTGTATATGAGCCATATTTTGCTTTTATCTTGAAATAGACTGAAAAGACATATGTACTATGTATAAATCAAGAACAAGAGGTGATTTCAACTTGGCATACCTCATATGAGGTATTAATGCTAATTGTGAGTTATTTTGAGAGTGATATTCTCCCTAAATCACTCCATTGCCGTGGAATGAATGGGCTCATGTATGAGAAAGGTGCATTCAGCTCAGCTTATTCACTGTGTGGACCAAATATCACCTATTATTATGTAGATGTTCCTGGGAACAATGCATATGTAAAAAATAGATGAACGAACCACACAAGTAAATTAAGAATATGACTCTTGTTGTGTACATCTGCTTACCAGACAAGTAGACAGATGTGGAACAGACAAAGAATCTGATAAAATTAGCTATAGTAGATCTCCTTTTTGTTACACGTTATTCAAGAATCCGGGGTAATATGAGCGAATACTTAAAACCTCGGATGAAATCGGATTCGCTTTACATGTGCTTTAGATCAAACACATTCTCCTCATACACAATATGTAATATACGATGAACAAATAATACTTTATTATTTCATGATGGTAGATGCATTATACTATGGTTTTAAAAGATGTCATTGAATGAGATGGTATCATCATTGGTCTACAGAATGATGCTGCTTTTTGTTGATTGTCATTGACTGTGGCTGCAACGAGTGAGTTGTATGCAACTGCGGCCACCACGGCAAGTGACACTGCAATCTCTTGGGCTGAAGGTAGAGTTGGTGAGCTGGCCATAGTAATATATGCAGCAGGAGCCTCAGAGCTAGCAACTGTAGAGAGAGTCTTGGGCTCTAATGATTGGAATGTTTGATTTGATGTAGATGTAGTTATTGATGTAGGTGTAGCAGGCTTTTCTTCTGGCTGTGGTTGGACTTGGATAGGTGCAGGCGGAGGAATGTGAGTAGCAGGTGGACAGATGCTTAAATCATCGTCAAATTCAGAGGCCAACACTCTACGATTAGAACGAGGAGTACGCTTGTTCAGCAGGTCTTCTGCCTTTGCCATTGTGTTTGATAACAAGAGTCTTTCGCGGACGGTATAATGTGGTCTGCGTCTTTTATCATCTCTATCCAGCTTCTTGATAGCAAGCGAATAGGCTTTGTTGGCTACTTGTCTTGGTGATAAGTTGCTTGTTGATGATGATGAAGCAGTGCTTGATTTTTTGTTGATCCAGTGAGGGAAATTAGCCATTTTGATTAATTATTAATTAGAATTGGAGGATGAAATAATGAAGAAACAGTTGAGAATGATGTTGAATATGTTGTAACTATACTTCTCATTAGATGTCTGGAGAGAGAAGTTTGTACTGTATAAGATGTTTCAATATGTGATAAAGGTGTTGAGAGATCAAAGAAATGAAATCAAATTGGTCCCTTTATATATATACAAAAAATTTTAAATGGCCTAGATCACAGAGTCATGGCTAAAATCGGAACAGAAGGCATATGAAATCTATTTTTACGGGGCCAAACACTAACCAATTCCCTTAAAAGGGAGCAGGAAAACGAAAAAGAGGCTTTTTCATCAAATGGACACATCACTCAGTCTCCTGCTGCTTGTTGCTGCTCCCTCCTCGTTTCCTTTCTCACAAGGCAAATTTGAATTGCTCGTGTGCGTTTGTTGGTTCCGAATAATCCCATTCTTTAATGCTTCTTACGGAGCTGTGTCTTGCTTTTTGTTTCACAACCACTATAGAGAATATCTTTACAGAATCCGATAACACTAAATGCAGGTCCTTTGACGTCGTTGTAGTCAACTCAGATCAACTAAGAAGGGGCCGTGATAGCATCATTAAATATAGCGTCAATCATAGAGTGCATCGATGGAATTTATATGTATTATAGATTGGATCGCTCGTGAATCGTAGTAGTACGCACATCTAGATCCATCAACATTGAAAACGCAAATATACCAACGTTCTATATGTAAAAGGCACATGACCCTTATGGACCTTTCTCTTGTCCATTAACTTTTGCTAAAAGTTCACATAATACATACGTGATGATGCGCGGCGACAACTCTCTCACACAATGGCGCAGTATACGATTGCAATTACCTATCACTATAGAGTTTACTTCACATTACAAAAGGAAGCAGTGATTGGAGGTTTGAGCGTATTGGGTTTATTTGTTCATCTTGACGGAATTTCTCACGATTTTGTAACATTTGTGTAAGGGTCAGCAACAAAAGGAAAGAAAGAAGAATGCGGACGGACACTCATCTTGTCTTGAAAGCGAAAAGGATGCATCTGATTTCATACATTGGGCACTGTCCATATAAGAATAGACTATACCTGAATCGATTCAGAGTCCTTTCCTTCCTCATATTCGATTCCCTCTATCCAAGGTTTACAATCATTTTGATCAAATGCTCAAATACAGGTTATTATGAATAAGAGATAAGGCATTTCCGACACAGATCTGTTTAGTGTAGCAACTGCTATCAATCCTGATTGATAAAGGGTTGCGCATATAGTGAAACCCATTTAAGGGTGCTATTATCCTTCAATCAATCCACGAATTTGGCTCCTGCAAATTGCGTTATTTATTGGCTGTAAATGGCTGGTAACGTATAGCATTGTATATTCTTGGGATAGATCAATGACATCGATGAATGAGAGATATCTACTGTATCATTTGAGCCCCGCCTTTTTCATGATTTAGAAGCTGGCTGATTCATCAATCATACATTGAATTCAAGAAGTGCCTGCCATCCCAGGTCCTGTAAAATGATGCGAAAACAGGGCCCAAATACAGTATGAACAGCTTAATTTGCGATTCGTGAGCCAGTTTACAGCCACAGTAGTTTGTATAAATTGCCCTGCTCAACAGATCAGAGCATGAACTGAGAGCTAAAATCTCTAAATCAAACATTCCATTGTAAGACTTTAGCCTGGTAAAGTACAGGTGTGCAGCGATGGCTACCAAACACCTCATTTGACATTAGGTTGTAATAAATTAAAAAGCTCGTAGGATTGCGAAGCGCTGCTATGAATAACAGTGTGCGTTTTCGTGTGTGTCATCTTCGCCATTACACTACACTGCTATAAAACGAACATCTCTTTTCTTATTCGCAACTCCTGCTACAACTAATGCCCAAATATTTGTTGAGACTGGACTTGATGCTGATTTCTTGATAAACATCTACGAGAATTATGGCTCTCAATCTACCAAAGGGACTGTCACTCTCTCCTATGGATCATGTAGGGATGGATCGATTGCTCGTTAAATTGATCAATTTGAAGCGTCTGATGACTTTCAACCTGAATCGTTTTTTGCATGGCATGTATTCACTGATGCTCAGTTTGGCAAAGCGAATATTATAACATCTCCTAAAAAAAAAAAAACTCACCAAGCGCGGTCCTCCTGAACTGCCTGATATGTACTTTGATGCTGTTGATTACCACAAGAACAACAGCAAAAAAAAAAATCAGAACATGCTTGTTGTATCAAAGGTCTCGGCAAGGTTTCACACTAAAGACTATGAGCTATTATTCTAACGTCTGTTGACTAAATCATGCTAATCATGACTTAAATCGTTT
>DF836577.1:0-14028 GCA_000950595.1 Mucor ambiguus
AAACCAAGACGCAGCAATGCTCTCTCTGTCGAGGAAAAAAAGTAAAGAGATCAAGCAGTAAATGTGCTGTCAAAATGAAATGATCCGCACATGCGCCAAGGCCAGCAATAAAAAGAGTAGTTAAAAGATCGACAGAGTTAAGTTACAGATTATCGATTCTTGGCTCTGAGGTTTTGCCAAATGCCAAGGGACCAAGATTTCGAGTTACACAGATCTCACTCTCTCAATGGTGTATATAAGGAGCCCGGCTTTCATCTCTCAGCATCTCATTAATCACACATTTCACACACACACACATCAAATATCATGCAACCTTTATCCAATCCTCCTGCTACCATCGTCTTACTTGATGAAAAGGAGCCCTTGCTTCCATTGAATAGCCAACCTATCATTGTGGATACAAGATCGTCAAGAGCTAAATGCTGGGTCAAAGAGCACATCCCTCGTGCTTTTGTATACGGTCTCTTCTTTTACATTATGTTCAACGCAATGAATGCGCCATTTATGCAATGGAATTCGAATGAAAAGGATATTGCTATTGACGATACGTTTCAACTGGAATCGATGCAAGATGTTGTCAGCTACAATGAGAATGTGGTATGTGTGTACATATACAGTCGATTGAATAGAGTATCTCATGCTTTTGCTTATAGTTTACTTCAGGCTTGGTCATTGCTTGCAACGATGCCAATCAACCTTCCATCCCCTACGAAGGCTTATCCGAATTTGAATTCGACCAGGAAGCTTTTCCTCGTCTCACTATTGATCAAAAGACAAATACCCGTAGACACAATTCTTTCCAAATCTCCGTAAGTTGCATTATTGCATACACACCTGTTATAGTAAACTCATAATGTGGCCTCATTTAGAAAGGAAACACGGTAGTCTCTGTCGATGAAAGCTTATCCAAGGCAGTTGTCAAATTTGATTTAAAGTTTGATCGTGAGGAAATGCAAGATGTCTTTTGGATTGAACAAACTGAAGATGAAGAGCAAGGTGTGTACTCGCTGATCATTCGTGTAAGTATCTATCATGTACTTTAGCTGGCCGAGACACTATCCTAATAGCTTCATGAAATAGGCGGATGAAGATTACAGAAATGATGGCTGTGTCTCTATTGATATCAGTGTCCGTGTACCCGATGCTGCTGCCCTGTCTACTTTAGCTATTAGTCTGGCCAACAACGGTTTATCTCTCGGAAAAGACTTGACATTTGAACACCTTGCTATCTCTATTGCCAATGGCTATATCGAATTTGAAGATGTAAGTGAGCTCCCTCCCACCGTTTTACACAAACATACTGATGAGTATATAGGGTATCTCATCTGGCATCACTGCATTTGCTGTCGCCAATGGGCATGTATCTGGAAAGATCAATACTTTAAGCAATGACCTTACTTCATCTGTTGCAAACGGACATAACGAAATCGCTATCAAGCAAGTCGAGCAATTTGATCAAGAGAATATCGATGTCAAGGTTGTCGTTGCTAATGGTCACAACACAGTGGAAGTGGTAAGCGTACCCATACTACGGATGGCAGCTCATGGATTTACTCATACTGATTTTATAATAGCCTGTTGCCTTCAACAGCCAGTTTAAATTGGAATCGTTTGTTGGAAGACGCATTGTTGAATCAAGCCATCCTCAAGGCATTCATCGTCGTTCTGGCAGCTGGGGTGTTACTTCCGGCTACTATGGTGATGATAAAGACTCTCAAAATACAGTGACATTGAAGGCGTCCAGTGGTAGCCTCAAGTTAATCTATGCCTAAATTAAAGTCATTTATTGAAAGCTAAAATAAACTATTGATTTCTTCCAATGTCTTTCCCTGGGTATATCATAATATGAGCTTATGCAATGAATGTATAACATAGGCATCTTACCTTGGTTTCTGGTAAAAGCACAAAGCAAAATACACTCGCTGCAATGCACCAGCTACCAAAGAATATGTATGTCCCAATCGTACTCGTTGCCAGCATAATAGGGCTTACTTTTCCAATGACAGCATTGAAGCTCCAATTTACTGCTGTTGTAAGTGATGTGCTTTTCGCTCTTGTACTATTGACATTGGGTCAGAACATCACTAATGTACGTCAAGTGGATCATTAATATACCTCATTGGGTAGATCTCTGAACAATACAGCCATGGACATGGTCCCCAGGATAGAGCAAAGAATATAGCATAAGCTGTTGAGAGAGTTTGTCATTGGTCTTTATCAACTCGGTATAGAAATGCGACTTACAATACATAAACACGATTCCCTAATTGATTCATATAATATGAGCAAAATAACGTCTTCAGAGCAAAAGGTACACTTACCAGAGCAGCCGTTGCAGATATGGATGATGTATCCATGCTGTGTGGCGTCTTGTTGATAGGATTCAAAGCTACACACACAGAGACAGCATACATGCACATTCCCATTGCCATGCCACCGCCAATGAGTAGCGGTCGTCTCCCAAAGCGATCAATCAGCGACGAAAACCCAATTAGGACTACAATCATCTTTAATATACCATAAACTCCAGTAGCAAGTAACTCTGCCTCGTTTGATGAAAGCCCTATTGATTTGAATACTATGGGACTAAAGTAATTGATCACATTAGTACCCGTCATTTGCTGAAGTGCCTGTAATGCGCATCCCAAGAGTAAACGCTTTCTGTTTGTGGTGGATATGGCCTGCTTCCATGTTGTGCTTTTTGCTTGAACATTGAGAGAACTTTGCATCTGCTCCATTTCCTCTTTGACATCCTCGGAGCCACGAATCTTGCACAGTACTTGCAAAGCTTCTTCTGATTTGTTATGAGCGCAAAGCCAGCGAGGTGTTTCGAACAGCCATGTCATGCCAAACAGAAGCATAATGGAAGGGATAACCTGAATAATCAAAGGGATTCGCCACAGCATGTTGTCATGTTGGTCAATGAGTATCCTCACAATGTAGTTTGACCAATATGAAGAGGCAAGACCTGTAGCAATAAAAAACATCCACAGACCTCCTAATAGTCCTCGATGTCTTTGGTGTGCGATTTCTGCCACATAGATCTACTACAAACGTCAGTGGCCAGAACACTCGCTTTACAGGCAGGGTGCTATTTACAGGAACGAGCATACTCAAAGCTCCTACACCTAAAAATCCACAGTTAGCAAGCTGTTTGTATGCTACTCAACACGAGTGTACCTAATCCAGAGATGATTCTTCCCAAGTACAATATCGTCAGGTTGTAACCTATGATTTGAAATACGCCGCCAATGGTAAACACAAATGCAGCTGTCATTATGCTGTATTTTCGACCCAGAGCATCTAGTATATTTCAAGATTGAGTGGCCCACCCCAGAGATGTTTACTACTGTTTACTACCTGCAGTGCTGGTTGCTAATAGACTGCCAAACAAGCATCCAACCTGTAATACAGACACAATGTTTCCGTTTATTTCAGCTTCTTGTATTTTATTGTTGGGATCAATGTGAAAATAGGCCTGAAAGGACGGTGCAATCAACATGCCACCTACAACTCCTAAATCGTAACCTACGTGTGCTGTTTAACTTCATTGCCAATCACAAGAGTAAGCGTATACACTACCAAACAAAAATCCTCCCAAGCAGGCAATACATGTCGCAAGGACTGACCACCATGTCATTTTAGTGTCGTTATTTGGATGAGCTGGATTCATCAACAACGGTTCTTCTTCTCCTTCTGGCTGTGGCTCTTTGGTGAAAACAGGGAGAGAGGAGGAAGAGACTGTTGCATTGAGGAATGTGCCTCTTTTTGTTAATCCATCCATTTTTCAAACAATGCAGTGGGGGTATATTCAGGAGCGAGAAAGAAAGAGGAAAAACGAATTTATTTGTTAAAAGCAACAAGTCAGTTGCTATCTTATTCAAGCAAGATTATCATGTGTGTGACATGAACCACTTGGGGGGTATAATGCGTATATGTACAATTGAATTTCCCCCATTAGAGGATATTCTTTAGGCTTTCAGTTTGTTCCGCTGTTAATGATTCAGGAAACTCTACTTGGAAACGAACAATCAAGTCGCCCTTCTCACCAGTCTCTTCATTGGGCATGCCTTCGCCGATAAGGATCTCTTCTTGTCCATTCTGAATAATGCGGTTCTCTGTCTCTACAGTAGCCATGGTTCGACCATCCAAGCGTGGGATTGATTTCTTGAATCCAGTGAGGGCCTCCTTCAAGGTGAGCTTGACAGTGGTTAGCAGGTTGTCACCGTGTCGAATGAATGAAGCATGCGGCTTTTCCTCAACCTCAAATACAAGGTCTTGCATCTTTCCAGATGACAGTGCATCGCCTTCGCCGGGAAATGAGATCTTGCTGCCTGTCTTCATACCAGGTTTGACATTGACAGTGATGATCTTGTCTGACGTTTCGTTGGAGAGACTGCGGGTCACTTTTAGCTTCTTGGTGGTGCCAGTATACAAGTCTTCTAGTGACACGGGCAGAGATCGCTTGACAAATTGAGGCTTTTCTTGAAAATGGTTGTTGCGAGAGAACTCGTCAAAGCCAAACGATGAGGGAGGTCGTCTAGACGATTTAAACTTCTTTCTGCTGGATGTATTGTATGGAGGCGATGCGGGTTTGGGAATGTAGCTGCGAAACAGATCAGTAAAGTCTTCATCTTCACTGCTGGATTGAGACATGGCAGAAGAGGAGGAAAAGAAGTGAGCAAAGAGATCTTCTGGACTACCAGCTGTACCGGTGGCAGAGAAATAGACATTGGAGCCAGGGCTGGAGAAAAAATGAGCAAAGGTGTCCTCTGCATTCACATTTGTACCGAATGATCGCTTGCCGCCAATCCTCTCTCTGTCGTATTGCCGACGCTTGTTCTTATCACCAAGCACTTCAAACGCTTCGCCTATTTGCTGAAATTGCTGCTTAGCAGACTTGTCCTTGTTGCGATCAGGGTGACACTTGAGAGCTTTTCAATCAACAGGTTAATACATAAAGCATTGCAGTGCTGGACATATTCTTGATCTCTCACCTTTTTTGCGATAGGCAGTCTTGATTTCTGCCTCGGAAGCATTCTTGGGAACACCGAGAATCTCATAGTAATCGTTTTCTTCCATGCCCGCCATCTGATTTGTATAACAAAAGAGATACACAGGAGAAGAAGAAAAACTCGACCTTCATCATAAGCTTCTTTTTATAGGAGATCGGGATAGACTGTTCTCTTTTTCTCCATCATTCTGGCATATTCTACCATTTAGAATCCCGGACGAATTGGTGCTTATCGATTAGCTCTAAACCCAAAGGCGACATCATGCCAATTAGGTTGGCAAGGCATAGCTCTCATAGCAGGCAAGTCAATTGCCTGGTCATTGTGAGGTAACTAGACTTTATATCAAGCAGCACTGCAACCTTTGTTGGCAGCGTGTTATATCAATCAAAAGACATGGCATTTGTAAGCTGTTTTTTTCTAGAAATCTGAAAAAACGGAATGCAAATCGGAACGGACGTGAGGGTGACACTCCATCTCGCTAAAGCTTATTTTATTGATCTGCTGTACCCCGTTGACAATCCAATGCATACGGCAATGAGCTCCATGACCATTACCATGTAGGCACGTCGTTAATAATGGCATGACAAGCTCAGGAGCTTAATATCAAAGAGCCATCGTCATCACCCAATATCTACATTTTCGCAATACAAAACCATCCCAATCGATTTGATTTTTTTTTTTTAAAAAAAAGGGGCAATACAACATTTATTCGTCTACTCGAAAACACGCTTATCACTGGCTTCTGTTTCTCTGCTTTCTTCGGCCATCTTGATTCTAGCTTCACGCTCGCTTTGGTTCTTTTGTCTGTGGCTGTACTTTTGAAGCTTGTCTTTGCGAAGGGCTGAACGAACAAAGTTGGGATGAACAAATTCAGGGTTCTCAAACACTGTTGGACCACCGAATGAACCTTCAAAGATACGAATAGGAGTGAGACAGAAACGAGGACCAATTTCAACTAATGAGATGTCTTCTTTATCCAAGGGATCGAAACCAGGTGTATTTGTGGCATTCTTCTCAACAATCTACAATCACCCAGGTCAATATATGAAATTACATCCTCACTGACAAAACGTACCTGATAATTTCTAAACCAAACACGGTTATCAACAATAGAGAAAGACAAGACATGATCAATGAAGGGCTTGGAACGTCTGGATCCCTTGGGCACATTGAAGACTTGACCCAACAATTCCTTCAAAAGTCCCCAATGAGGAGCAGAGTCAAATGTCTTGTCGAATGATAAAATGTGTCTAGAGCCCTTTAAGCAGTTGCCGGTCATTTTCAGCTCATCCATGGTGTGCAAATTTTGAAGATGGAATTTAACAGAGGGGCCGTTGGGGGTCTTGGCCATCCAAACATACAAATCCTGCTTCTTTCTAACTTCAAAGAAGACGGCGTTGTTACAGTTGTTGAGATCGGCCAATTCGTTCAAAATGTAGAGGTTGTTCTTTGTGTCGAGTTTAGCGTCTTTTTTTGAGTGAGGTAATAAAGCTTCGAGATCGGTGAGCAAGTGGCGATAACTACAATGATTTGTTAGCTCCAATGACACATGTGTCAAATTGACAATAGCTTACCGGAAAGTGACACCACGAGAAGAGAGCATCATGACTCTTTGCTTGTTGATTCTTTTGTCTTTGGATTTACGATCATTGGCTTTGGTCTTGACCAATTCAGCAGCTTTGTACAAAGTAGACATGATGATTAAATGATATAAATGTGTGGCAGGTAAAATAGAATTAACATGAAAAAATCTATCCTCTCTCTTTTTTTTTTTTACTCCACCAGCAAAAAAAAAGCCACACATGGTAACTGTCCGAAGCAGTCCATGAAGCAGATCAAGTTTTCAATGCGAAGTTTATTATGTCAAAATGTCAAGATCTATGGATAAGTGCTTATTAACGTCCAGTGTATCTGGTAGTGGTAGTAATGGTGGAGACGGTGAAGGTGGGGGGATATGTGGGATGTGTGTGTTATAAATTAAAATATTGATATCTATTAAGTGAGGTCCTGTCATCATTCAGTCTCTTCCTTTCTCTTTCTACGCTCGTCTAAACTTCCCCGCGGACTTCCTCTTGGACTTGCCAATCGACTCGCGCTCTGTAGCCAGGCAGCAGCAGGATTATCGGATGGTAGTGGTCCATCACTGATGGCATAGTCTTCTTCATCAGATTGCTCGTGAATGACAAATCCAACTCTCGATCTTGATCTCGTCATATTCACTTCAGCAGCCAATGGAGATGGGGATCGATCAATGGCAGTTAAACCATTCACCATGCCATTCAAGTTGGGTGAACTGCCTGTGCGAGCTGTGAGGTTGGAGGCACTGCTATTTCGGTTGGCGAGACCCATGGCTGAAGATGTCCTGAACGGTAGCACGCTTGAACCTTCTACCACATCGCCCATATGAAATATGCCATTGTGGCTATCACCGCTATACCGTTTCTTGTTCCAATACTGCTTGGAAATGACGCTCGGTGTTTTATTGGATACGCCTAGCACTCGATCATTGCTTGGCATCGTGATGGATATATTGCCGTCCGCTGCTCCATTCATTACGCTGCTACTGCCATCGTCAAATGTGTCCATGTCCACGGGGATAATATTACTGACGCTTGTGTACTGCTGGTTGTTTCTACCGAGTAGTACTCTGGACGCCCAATGTCGCATGGATATCGTGGATCGAGAAATCGAGTTTGTGATGGAGCTGAGATAGGTCATGGGATTTACAAATCGCCACGCTGAACCTGCACCCGTGATGGCACTTTCGCCACCGAGAATACCACCATTGGCACCCACATTGTTTCTGTTGAGTCGTCTCTTTTGTACACATCGCATCAAAAGCCATGCGATAAATAGCATGGCAAATAGAAATGCTGTAATATTGAGGGCGGTTGGTTTTGATCTGCTTCGAACGTCGTCTAAAAAGCTGGTATTTTCCTCAGTGTGCGATCCAGGGGGATTGGGGTTCTGCGACACGCCATCCGCAATCTCATGCGCTCCTTCATCGTCTGTACTGTGGCCCAGGAAGCCGTCTTGATGGTCGACGAGCGGTATTTTGCTGGCAACATGGAGTAACATGGCGCCCAGTGTCCAAGACACTTGAATGTCGTTGATGGTGTCGATACTTTGAAACGGAGGGTTCCAGTTCTTTGCGTCGACACTCTCGATTGTCTGCTCCAACAACTCTCGGTCTTGAGTCAGATTTTGATGTCCACTTGGGTTCTTGATTCTGGGGATTTCGATGCCTTCATGCAACACATTGACGATCCAAGCTGACTTGAAGCACTGCATTTGATAGCGGTGCAATTCAGCAGCACCCAGCTCCTTGTTTTCCTCCAGCATATGAGACCAGTCTCTGCCACAGTAATCCGTTGCCTTCTTTTCGTATTCAATGAAATCATAGACACCGCCTAAACCGAGGATATCATGCGACGAATACCAGTACTCGGAAATACCGACAAATTTGTTGACAGACCAGTCAATGTCTGGTGTATGCACGCCGTTGAATAGACACGGCTTTGTTGGGCAGTCGGCATCCTTGTTCAGAAGCGGTACAGTGTACTCGATGCATTTATCAAAATCGCCAGTGCCATGGAGTGATAGTGTCACACTTGTTGAGCTTGCATCTGTCAAATTCAAATTCAAGGGGAGGCATGGATCGTCAAGCTGCAGCATACGGTGCTCATCCAATAGATTCTTGCCATTGGAAGCAGCAAATAGCTTTTTGACACGGTCTTCCAGGTATCGTCTTCTTGCTTCGTTGCTTCCGTAGCCCAGAAATGTAGTGACAAAGACATCGTAATCGACTGTTCTACCATCCAGTGTGTGCAGTGTGATGCGTGTTAAATCATGCATGTGCTCTTGTCGTTGATGGTGTTCTGGTTCAAACGCAATCTGAGCAGACGCACCGCCCATATCCAAAAATCCAAACGTATGATGTTGCTCCACTTGGTCATCGGGGCGCTTCTTTTCTGCATACGCTTTGATACTGTTATCGAACCCACCCATTAGATAATTGACTGCAACCCAGCCATACACGCCTTCTAATTCTCCAGGAATAATTCGAACATGGCTGTTGCAATCGCTGATAAAAAACGACGTCTTTTCACGCATATAATTACATGTTGCACTGAGTAGCTCGGTTTGCTGATCCTCAGGTAGCAGACGCATGCCAGCAGTTGCCATCAGAAAGATGGGTGTTGAAGCGTGGCTGTCCTCAGGGACCACTTCTTTGGAAAAATCGAGCAACATGTCGAGGTGTTCGCCTACTTCATTTGGTTTCGAACCAAAGGTCGATATGCCTGAATATTGGAATAAGCAACAGCTAAATAAACAATACATGAAAATGCTGACCTGGCTCTTCTCTACTTGTCCATTTCAGTCCATCTTTATCACCTCTTTCCACGATAGGGATCTTTCCCTTCAGCTCTTCAATTGTGAATGAATTTTTAGCAAACTCATGATCCTTCCACGAATAAATATACACTCTGGAGCCAGAGGAGCCCGCATCTATAATAACACCATATTTTCTATTATCTTCCCAACCAGATGCTTGACTCAAAGACATGATATTTGATTTTTCTCTCGCTCTCTCTCTCCCTAAATTTAATAAGCATTTGAGTAACCACACTATTTTATTTGTTGGTAACATGGCTTCTACTTTTTTTTTCTCTCTCTTTGTTTCTCTGTTTCTTGACGTTGCTATGTCTTGGTCTGTTGATGGACAGGAAGAAATGACAAGTAATACAACAAATGATAGCAAGAAGAAAAGGTCAGGAAGAAAAGGAAAGGAAGGAAAAAGGGAAGGGGCGGACCCTTTTTTTCATTTCACCAATTTATACATGCACTGCTGCTGCTGAGACGGTTTTGGCCTAATTCGTTTTTATTGCAAACATTCAAATGAGACACAAAATCAACACATTTGTGTAGACCTTTTGTTACAAAAATAAAAGTGTGCAATCATTTAAAATATGAGGGATCCTACCTGGGGCATGTACCTGAAACATAAAGTCTCTCAAGAGCCTTCTTAGAGCTCGATTGCATGTTATTAGGTTAGGGTTTACTGCCATTCAACCGTGTTTCATCAAATGTAGTAAAGTCGAATAGCATGTTCATGTGAGTATTGCCAAGCTCTCGGCGTGTATACAGCTGGATTGACATAGCCTTAAAGTAATTGCTGCATAGGGAACATTTTATCGCGGCAGATCCTGTACATTGGCCACTTTTTCTGGCGGCTTTGCATGGTAAATAAATCGATGATTGCAAAATAAATACAATCGAGCTATAAAATAGTACGTAAGCTACATTTTGGTGCCTTATAACTGCAATTCCGCTTGTATCAGCTACGAAGACATTGATTGTTTTCATCATTTCAAGTATAAAATCTGCTGAGAAAAGTGGTTGGCTGTCCGCCGACCAAAATCGATTTATTTTCGTCTTTCTATCGTTTTTGCAATATTCGACCAACTTACTCATAGCTATCCTCCCATATGCTTATATACTTTTCTGTAGCTCTTTTTAAGGCGCATCTAATGGTAGTAGTTACCAGGCGTTATTTTATCAAGAATTCCGAGTTATCTGCTATTATTTGAAAAGCTGTTTCTGATCCAAAAGTCAATTTTCCGTACATGCAATTTACAAATAAACACTTTAGAGTATTGCGTAGAGTTAATACAGTCATTTTGATATTATAAACGTTATAGACGAAAACGTCAAATATAGGGTGAAAAACACAATTGTCTGAAATTGAAGGATGTGGCCTTGCTAGTACTCGTCCAAAACCGTTCGTTCTATCGACCCAAAAAAAAATCGAGGAAAAGGGCCAAAAAGCAACTGCCTATCGAGAGAAACTGCTTGGTGCCAGTCTGGCGATTCAGAACAGCTCATAGCACAAGAAACTCGTACCAGAAAGCAGCCAATTTTTGCTCTGTTTTGCCTCAAATCAGTTGTAAAACGCAACCATGAGCGTATAGGTCAATGCTAATGCATATTATCAAATTCTCTTAGTCTCTAAATCAATACGCCAGCAGTAACGAGTGCCTGAATGCGTGGTACATGAATCAATGGTAGCAACACGTTCCTCATTTGAAGACATTGCAGATGCGTACTATGAACCATTCATTTCGTTCAAGACCTTGTCTGCTCCCTTAAAATGTAGCTTGACAGAAGTCGATTCATTTGCGTTTTACTAATTGCTTCAGCAGGGCTTTGTTTTGATGCTCTTATCCAACCTGTGTGCGACAAACACTCCCCCAAATGACACCTTCAAATCATAGCCAATGCCTTGTTCATTGCCATGACAGCGATATAGACTACCTTCATATATCGGCTGCCATATCCGAAAAAAACAAGAACCTGATTGTTCGTATATTGCGTACATTTGTTTTCCATCAGTTTGTCATGCTGATCTCATTGGGTGCATCAAACGAATTACATCCTATCAGTGTATTTATCATTTTTGTCCAATCACACCTGTCATTTATTTGCAATTTCAGTCACCTTGCCAGAAGGCATCTTTTCTGCAATTAATATAAAATCTTTTTTCTCTGATCATCCATCTTTCTCTCTTCTTCTTACAAGCACAAATATACCTTTATACATTATGTCTGATTTGAAAGATTTATCACAAAAGAGATATTGGGGCGGCATTCTTGCTCTTGGGGGTGTTGTATTTATATGGGTTTCGTCCTCATTTGCCATGAATGTAAATATTTATATGAAATTTTCAGTGTTGCTGCCATTTTTACTGATTTGAATTCAATTGCAGAGCTTATTTGGCGAGATGGAATACAACAAACCCTTTCTTGTCACCTACTTGAATACGGCTACATTCTCGTTCTATCTTATACCACTCTTATTTAAGAAATGGAGACATAATGGACACAGCAATCAGAACCCAATGCCATCTTCACCAACAGACGAGAGTACAAAGTAAATATTTTGAATAATTGACAAATTATCCAAGCACGCAATTTTGCTAATGAATGGCTTCATCTTTGCTTAGATTACTGAGCAATCCTAACAACAACAACAACAACAGCAACAACGTATGTATACATTTACTGCTACCCCTTTTTTGCATTGATATTACAAATAAGGATATCATTGACCGAATAGGAAACGCTTGTTGTACAAAGACAATCAAATCTAACTGATCATCTATTCTTTTACTACAGCATACGACCACCTATGCCGCAGTTTCAGAGTCAACTGATAGCAATGTAACAGCCAATAGCATATCCACCACCTCACACCATAAGCTGTCCACTTATGATACCATCAAATTAAGTTTGGAATTCTGCATCTTGTGGTTCATTGCAAATTACACAACCAATGCCAGTTTAGCCTACACTACCGTTGGAAGCAGCACCATCTTGGCATCCATGTCTGGCCTGTTCACTTTGGGCATTGGTGCCATCTTCAAGGTAGAAAAGATGAATCTCATCAAGATCCTTGCGGTGTTTGTGAGGTATGTAGTACGACGCTTTATTGTATTGTGTTTAAATGGTTTATTCATACCATGATTTAGTTTAATAGGCGTATCACTTGTTTCTTACTCTGATCATTTGAGTGGAGGGGATGACATTATTGATAAAGACCCTCTTTTGGCTGATCAAGGTCATTACCTATCTTCAATTCCTGCACCCCTTATCGGCGACTTTCTTGCATTACTGGGTGCTATCTTTTATGGTTGCTATACCACTCTGTTAAAGCTGAGGATTGGCAGCGAAGATCGTATCGACATGTCGTTGTTTTTTGGCTTTGTTGGTGCTTTTAACGTCTTGCTACTCTGGCCCTTGATACCCCTTCTCGATTATATTGGACTCGAGACATTCCAACTGCCCATGAATGCTACGCTGTGGATTATCATCTTGTTGAATGCCTTCATTGGTACCTTTTTGTAAGTGTGGTTGGTCGCCTATCATCTTGCAAATCAATTAATAACCCCTCCTTTTTCTGTATGCAGATCCGACTATTTGTGGTTGCTCTCCATGCTCATGACATCTCCTCTCGTAGTGACATTGGGCATCTCTTTAACTGTAAGTATAAGTTTGACATTCATTTTGCTCGCAATATTAATAACTCTCATTAGATTCCTCTCGCATTGGTTGGAGATATTGTATTCAAGGGATTCGTGCCTGGCGTCAAATACATAATTGGTGCTTTGCTTGTCGTTGCTGGGTTTTTAGCTGTAAACACAGACGCCATGCAAGAAGCCAAGGAGAAGACTCAGGATGAGCTCTTGCGCGTCAGTGAAGAAGTATAAGCAGGGCATCTCGCTATTGTACACCGCATCGATCTCATGCTAATCTGCCCTTTCGTTCAACACTTCCATATACACAATATCCCACATCCATCCACCTCTGTAAATATTAAACCTAATTCAACATTTGTATATTTTCGTCATAAATCAATAGAACCTCTTATCTACATTTTATTGCACCTTACACTATACTATTTACCGCTAGAAGAAAAGCTGTACTTGTGGTATGATATACTCTGAGCTACCACTAATTTAGCGGGCAAGTCTACCAATTTGGTTGGCTAGTCAATCATTTTTGCATTCGGAGGGTTTGATGAATGTATTGGCTTTTTTCACATAATAAAGCTACTTTTTTATTATCGCCCTTAGATTGAAAAAAGCTGAAGAATCACATATTCAAAGTGGGAGTAAAAACATGTAGGTAATCGTTATTTCTAGACAGATTTACGTATATTTGATGTTTTTGTAGAGTGGTTGATTAGTCAACCAAAAATCGAGAGATTTAACCGCTGGACAGCAAGTAAAAAAAGATGGTACTAGCCTTTTGATCTCGCTACGCTCGATGACGGTGTCGCCCTGCGGGTTTTGTTCAAATTAAATGCTTTTTTACATAATCAATCAAAAATATTATAGTAAAGGGCTATACGCATTAGATAAGAATTAGAGACTGATCAAATTTATGTTCGGTTATGTAGTTTCTCTGTAAAGAAGTTCAGGGGTGGTATACTACATTTTCAGTTCGAGGGTTGT
>DF836577.1:15212-28779 GCA_000950595.1 Mucor ambiguus
CTCGCTTGAAGAAAGCAGCGAAGACATTATAATCATTAAAATACTCAAGGGGCCCCTCTTATGTGTTTTAATACAATCACTATTGCGTATATGAAGCGAACGCAAGGCAAAGGCTCATAGTTTTATCAGTATCTCGGCGCCAAGTCAATTAGTAGTAAGCATCGTATGGTACTAGAATCATATTGAAAGCTTAATTTTCTTGATTTTATTTGTTAAAAAGGGTATAAAGTTATTTTTGTCTGCCTGATGAAGTGTCCCTTGTCATTGGAGCATTGCTGTAAAACTGGTTATAATCAAGACGCACTACCAGACACAAGTATTGCACAGTTTCCTGAGCCGAGTAGAAATTAAGCGCATCTATAAGCAATTTCATATGGTACAAGAAAGAATCCTCCAACCGAGACAGACTTCGATTCGCAATATCATACATTGCTTGTGCACTGTCATGTAATCCACTGATAGGCACGCCAAATCTATCCACCGTCTGGCTGTTTTCCAAGGAATTCAAAAGATGGCTGTACTTTTCGGCTTGCGTTGTGAATGCCATGCATGAACTGATCAGTTTGTTAAAAATCTACCATATATTGCGTTAATAAAGCACGTGTAAGAAGCTTTTATCGCACTTACTCGCAATAATTTAGAGTGTGTCAGCATACATTCTTTCAAGCAAGTGTCTAAAAAGTCAGAGTGATACTGCAATACTTGATCTACTGTTGTAATGTTCTTCAAATTTGCTTCCAAGCGACGCCAGTTGGGCTCTAATACCTCGTTTGTGACATAATATGCAAATTGCTGTACAAATGTGAGCATGCGATTTCTGAGCGAGAATATCCTGAACTTGAGGTGATCAATCTCTGGGTTCCCTGATCGTCCTTTCCACAGCGCATTCTTTTGGTCCATCCATGTACTGCATAGTAAATCTTCTACGTGCTTCATATTAAGGATATGGCGAAACAAGAGCTGGTATTTAGTGAGTGCCTTGCGGGATATCACAAGGGAGAGTGGGAATGTAACAGTGTAGTCCAAAATCAATGCTTCGTAGCCTGAGAGCGGTTCCTTGCTGGTGGTTGCGGCTATAGAAGAGGTAGACATGATACTGTTAGATAAGCTTTGGCCTCTTTCAAATACGCCACTGCCGCTGCTGCTTGCCAGACCACCAGCCGAGCTGTTGAGTGTAGATAATCGAGTATTGGATGAAGCAGACTCCATGCCAGATACACTGATGATGCGTAATAATTGATCTATCAGACGCAAATGGCTCATTGACACTTTGACATCTTCTTTAAAAGGATCGTAGGCTGCTACTGAGGAAGGGTTTCGTAAAACTAGGTCCATCAGTGATTGCAATCTTGTTTGTGAGATGTCAGACGAGAGTTGTTTCAATTCGTCCTTGGCCAGATCCAGAAAAGATGTTAAAAAGTCGGATTGATCCAGAAAAAAGTAGTGTTTGAGAGATCTATTACGATGTGGTTATGAGCAAAGGAACATCAAATAAAACGCTGCTGAACTTACCTCAATCGCTCAATCAATTGCTGGTCTTTGAGGAGCAAATTCAGCAATGTTTGATTTGCGTACCTGTAGGCAATGTCCAGACTTTTTACGAATCTATCGAGGCGGTCATTCAGTCAATAGCATATATCGCACTATACATTTCCTTACCGACTACCGTCGACAGCGGCCCAAACCTCGCTTCTGGTAGGCATGATAGAGGAGTTACTAGTAGAATGTTGAGGCTTATTTGCTAACGGGCTGTTCAAGCTAAGGTCTTGGTCTATGTTTTGGCCCAGTATCTCGCTTTGCATTTCTTGTGGATTTGCAATCCTCACACCACATTCTCGCACTACATTGAGGAATTTGCCAGCCAACAAGATTTGGTTCTTCATGGGCTCAAGAAACACAGGCACACTGCCTTCGCGTATAGTGTATCGAGTCTCCCAATATGTATCATTGTAATCTTCCTTCAAGTTTTCCTTCTTGACGCTCCTCTTTTCGAGTACCATAAACTCGTTGTAAGAATCCTTGATCTCTCCGTGATATATCCAAAAGTTGAGAATTTCAAAATACGGTACAGATGCCTTGGAAAGCAGCTTTGTGTAGATCTTTTTGCACTTGGGGTCACTGTAATGTAAAGCATCAGTATCTATAAGATACGCATACACACTTAGTACTCACCCACTGAGACCAATCAATCGCTCGGATAAAATATTCAGAATAGCACCACCCTTCTGATTCTCGGATATATGTACCTCTTCGTTTGATTTGTCCTTCTGAAGTCCTTCTATAACAGCTTCGATATCATCATCTTCATCCTCAGTAGCCTTTGATATTTTGATGGATCGTATCGTCATTGCTAAATTATGCAAAATCTTCATGCTTTGTAGTAGTTCCTGGGCATAAAACCACAGTCTTTGCAATGTGAACGAAGTTGATGTTTGGAATTCGTGCTCTAGTTGTGCAACAAAAGTTAAGTACTCCTTTGTATAGACTCTCATAGCAGCACATAATGCATGGTTGATTGTGCCATATTCGAATCGAGAGAACTGATCGATGAAAGCACTGATGGACATGTAGTATGTTGCTAAGGGCAGGATTTTTTCCACCAAATGCTTCAGGCTGGGATCTACGTCTTAGTGTTCAGTTTCTCGTATCAAGTCGTTTTTTCCAGCTTAGCGTACCTAATGTAGGGTCAATGATATACCTCATTGCATCCCACGAATTTTCTCCTTGCTGCTGTGGATAATGCGAATGGATATCTTCCATCAAATCATCATCGTCTAGTAAGGCTTTTGGATAGTTGCACTTAATGTATGAGCCATCAATGCCCTGAATAAATATTCTCAGCGTCATGGGTTCGTCAGTCAGCAATGCTACACTTACAATCAGCACATATAACAGGTCCTCAATCACAGCATATTCTTGGATTTGCACTGAAAGATCACCTACAGCCTCTTGTGGAGCTGAATCACTACTCGCTTGACCTATAGTCGTTTTAGTGTACGATGGACACCTTGTGTTCATTTGCTTACCTGATGGAGGATTCATTGAAATGGGGCTCGATTGAAAGGATGCCTCTGCGTCAATCATGCTCGTATTCAAAGCAGGAACTGACCCGCCTCTGATGTTGGCAAGGTTTTTGCTAATCTGATACAATTAGATTCCAAGGCGTTTGTGCCAAAAGCAAGCCAACTATCATCTTACTTTGCTTAGTTGATTCTCTGATAGCAAAACACTTTTGCTGGCAGTGGACGTTGCTGGGTAGTTATTGGAGGCAATGGTGGAGTCGCTATGGATAGGTGCACTAGAGGATGATGCCATTGTTGTTCTGAATGATCTTTCCGTCCTGAATGAAGGTGATTGAGTAGGTGATCTACTAATACGTGACATATTATTCGAATGATAGATGAAAGAATAACGAAAAATGTTTCGCGCTTGTAAATATTCCTGAAAACGTACGTGAATGTAGCTCTACACATCAGGGTAGCGTGGATTCATTTGAACTCCGGGAGTTTGCCTTTTCGATTGATAGGGAGCATCACAATTGCTGTATCGGCTTGATGCAACATGGACAACAGTCATCAGGACGGTGGCCATTTAGGTATGTCAAAATTGGTGAAACTATCAATCGATTTCAATTCGAAATTTGGGCTAATAACCTCAATCACAATCAGATCAAGGACTCGAGGCAAGAGCCAGCTCATATGACAATCAAATCGCTATCCAGCGATATATCAACTTGAACCTTTGAAAATGTTGCAACCAGAAAGTATAACAAGGTTTGAATTTCGATCAGATAACCATTGAAAATCAGCGTTTAGACCTGATGCCCTTATGCGGTTGACCTTAACTAGTGCCTCCACAGTAGACCTCATTTGATTTCGATACGTTCATATCGAATTCTGATACCAAATTTTCATGATAAACATTACAATGTGTATTTCTTTCTTCGACAGGATGCCATTATGCAACAACATTGATTGGCTTGAAAGCAGTGAGGATGACTCGACGGGATCTTAAAATTAAGCTTTCGAATGTTATTGCCAACTTGAGCCTCTATACAAACAAAAAACATTTACATTTGATAGAAAAAAAAAGGGAAGGTTTATTGAAGGTGTGTGTGTGAGCGATATTTGGAGATATGCGTTATATAAAATCCATAGGAAAAAAAATATAATTAGGGTAGCAATACATTAATGAAGAAGGGGAAAGGGAGAAGGAGGAGAACAAAGGATCAGCATAATATTTGATTTAAATCAACCTAACCTGTTGCAACATGAAATGTCAATCATCACAACTACACAATTAGTATAATATTACTTACAGGCACATCCACCAGCAGCAGACGAATTTCCTGAGTTCTCTAAATCTACACCACCACGAGAGTTTAATCCGGCTCTATTTCTACCACCACGCGAGCTATCTGCAAGTTGGTCGAGAGGCATACGCTTGGCTATCGCATGAAATAGCTCGTTCACATTCTCGGCAGTTTTTGCCGAAGTTTCGAAAAACAATAAGCCAGCTTCATCAGCATACTCTTGAGCAGTCTATGTACGATCGGTAAGTCGCCCACTACTGATCAGCATGTCTGCTCAACTTACCTTGGTCTCGATAGCTCTTCTGGCCTCAAGATCAGACTTGTTACCAGCTAATGCAATGACAATATTGGGATCTGCTTGGCGTTGTAATTCATTGACCCAAGCTTTAGCTTTGTCCAAAGAGGACTAGATAAAATGGAATGAGTTAGCATACGTTTTGTGTCAGCAAGAAAGAAAGAAACTTACAGCTTGAGTGATATCATATACGACGACAGCACAATTAGCATTACGATAATACATGGGTGCCAAACTCTTTACACTTGGTGTTAGTACAGATCATCCGATTTTTCCACAGATTAATTAAAAGATAATAGATTACCTTGTATCTCTCTTGACCTGCTGTGTCCCTAGATGTGTCATGCATAAGTCATCTGTATTAATACAACATGTTTTAACATACCAAATTTCAAATTTTACTGTGGTGTTATCATCTAATGAGATAGTCTGTGCCAAGAACGCAGCTTCAAGTTGAAAGAAATTTAGTACAATGATGGACATCCCCTTAAGTAAATTCTGTCTCGTTGACCCTCCTTTTCCATTCGTATTTGATTTTCCTTTGCCCCCTTAATATTCATACGATGTATATAGGAAGCGGAAAGAAATAAAGAAGAGAAAAGGAACAAGATGAAAGAATTACATGTTATCAAAGCTGGTACTTACCACCAATAGTACTTTCTCTGTATTCATCAAAGTGGTCTTTAACGAAACGCATCACCAAACTATCAGCCAAGAGATACATGTTAATCTCTTTCTTCTCTTAGCCAAGCAATACAAATTCCTTTTGTGCTGTGTTAAAAATTCCATTTACCTTGACTTTCCTACAGCAGATTCGCCTAACAAAATAGTCAACATTCAACATGTGTTTTCTTAATATCATCATCTTTGTCTAATTTACCCAAAAGAACAAGCTTGAATTGATAAGTCTTTCCTTGTTGTGAGGTCATGTATGCGAGGTAGTATAAAAAAGTGTGAAATAGAAGAAATAGAAAAAGAGAAAAAGAGAGAAGGGAAAAAAGTCGCTGGCAATTATCCAATAAAGGGGAATCGCCAATGACGTCCTCTGAATGGAATCAGTCTATACATATTGTATCTGAGTTTCTGCAGTTCATGTGCTCTTGTGTTCAGTTGAGTAGAGAAATGATCATAAAAGAAGGAATAGGAAACTATGAATGACCAAGGTCTGTAATTACTTGCTAACTTTGGGTTGGTAAATTTCGGGTCATCTCAAAACTTGTTAGCGGTATATGTTTTGTGCAAACACAAAGGTGCTCATGAATACCAAGCCAAGTACAGCCGACATTAACCAATCGCCTGTATGCAATTTGCCTAAATCAGGAAACCATCATGGGCAAGAGATGCTCAAAATTGCCTAAAATGCAAAATCACCTTGAATGTCGTCAAAATGTATTGTATTCTTTCTATTTTTCCGGACTATGTCACATGAAACTATGCTAAAATCAAGTGTCAGAAAGCTGTATGAAGATTAAAGCAGCAATCTTTACTATTCCGCATCACTGCATCAACAACTCAACGGATCGCATTTTAGCAAAATCATTTACAGCGCTTCCTATTCATTCTGTATCTTCTCAATGATTAACTTCCAATAATCAAACATACCATATATCAGAAAACTATAAAAACGGCAGCTGAGAACATTCAAACTGGTCGTTGGCGCTTTTTATTTCGCAGTTCCCTTCTCAATCACTGCTAGATCATCGATTGATTTCATCAAAGGCATTCGGCTGCCAAATCTAGTTCAGTCTCCGCTTAATATTTGTTGCTTCAGATTGGACATATTCTGCTTCTTTGCGACTTCATCGATCTATTTTGTAGGATTTGACTATAGAGATTGCGCTGAACTTCCTATACTCTCTTATGATTTTCCAGAGTACTTTTTAAGGCGTATCCAATGGTAATAATAAAGCTATATGCTGTGTACAATTTTTTCGGACAATTTATAAAAACGTGAAATGAGGTCTTGGGCCAAAATAATGAGATTTCACATATTAAGGTCTCACAAACAAAGTTTCAGAGGCTTTGGATCGAGGAGAGGAACATTTCAATTCAACATATATTATAGTAGAAACCTTCATTTTCAAGGCAAAAAACACGATCATTTGATTTTTGACGGAAACCATGAGGTACCCCTCATGGATTGAAGTCGATTTTCGGTCATCCCAAAAAGGCTGAGTAAAAGTGTCAAGAAGTAGCTACTAGACGAAAGCAATCGTTTAGTGCTATTCTGATAATTTATAATAGCTCCTAACGCGAGAAAACGCGGCTAAAGTACATCCAGGCTACGTTGTACTTTGCATACTTTCCAGTAGTCAGAGGTATAGCTAGTATGCTATCTGTCCTATTTGGATTTTTTCTATGAACAGACGCTGACTAACGTAAGAAAAGTCGAACCTACAGCCACGGGCAGTTTATGAGGGCTCTAGTGTGTTATTCAATAGTCAAAACGTGAAATATTAGTATAAGTTAGTAGAATTGCAGTAGTGCTCTGTGCGTCTAAAGTAAGGTGCCAGATCAAAGTTTTGTCAGCAAAAGATGCGCACAATAATAGCATAACCGACAAATACCTATTGAGTAGATGGCTGTATTATCACTTTATCACAAAAATGATGACAAAAATTGTCTTTTGTGGCGTATGTGTGCTTGAAAACACAACAGAAATATTAAGATTGTTGATGTTTAGCCTTGTGCTGGTTGGCAGGCTTTGGAACAAGAAGGTGATGCTCAAGTGCGTGCAAGCTCAAGATTCCTTTCTTTTCATGTTTATTAATCAACGAATGATTGTATTGTGTTGAGAGCCTTCTTGGATGCACCGTGTACATTGACACAGAAAATGATAGTGAGACAGGAGCCTTGCTCGACGGTCGTTTACATCTTCACCAACTGAGCCATAGGAGATACATGCTTCCTCATCCTTTTCAATAGTACGTCTTGCTATAAACTTCATTTGCCTTCCCTCTCGCACTTTGACAACATTGGCATCGCATGAATGATTGAAATAGACTGCAGAAGGATAGATACCCCAGCCCAATAGCTCCAGATCATCAGTGACACCTCCATCAGCCAGAGAAACGCCGCTGTCACCCAGCTCCCACAATCCAAAGCTGTTTGCTCTCTCTCTGAAATAGATGGAACGAAAGAGTTGATGATCTACGTTAGCTAGCGCTGGAACTTGGTTGAGTGGGTTTGTTAGTGTACGCGCGAAGAAAATGTATAATGCCATGACGCCTACTACTTCAGCTGGCAGCATTGACAGCAGCGTCTCTCTCTTGTTAACACCATCTTTAAGTATTGGAAGCTGGTTTATTCTACTGGAGTATGAGGTCGAGGCTGTATAATGGTTTCTAAAATGTGCCAATTCGTTGTTTTGGATGACTAGAAGCTCCTCAAAGTGATCTGGGTAGTTGTGCTTGCGAGAGATGCAGGCAGCGATCAGTCTACACATAGCCTTGTCATTATCGTCGATATCTCGACATATATCATCACTTTTTGTTATGCAATCCCAAGCATCTTCCAACCAGAGCGTTAATAATTCGTTATTATCTATGCTAATCCAAGGTATGCTTTCTATGCTTTGCTGGACATGGGCTGGTATGGGCACATCTGTTGTGTGGTTACTGCTTGATTTGTGTTGTTGATCAAGTCGATAATGTGATGCCACTATGAGAGATGTCTTATCATGCAGTTTGAATTGACTTTTACACGACTCTGAGCAAAACAACATGTCTTTGAACAAGCTGCTATTGTTCTTCTTGGGCGATACCTTCCATTGAATTATAAGCGCTTTTTCCTCTTGCATTGTCATCACTTTGATTTTTTGCTTCTTGGGATAACTGAAATTAAAACACCACATGCAGGTTTCGAGTATCCATTCTTGTGATACAGTTGTAGCTAATGGACCAGATACATGAAGGACAGTGCCGGCAGCAATGGTGGTAGTTGCTCTGTAGCCTCTGCCTTTGCCGGGCAAAACTGCGATTTCGATGAGATTCATGTGGATAACGTAAGAAATGAGGAAGAAAATTTTTTCACTGATTCGTTTCAATTGGTTTCAATGTAATTGAGCGTTATCTGTCAAATCAAAGAGATAAATCGGATCATCGATTTGCCTCGAGTTCTCGGAGACAAATTAAGCTTTTCGCACTGTGGTATTCACCGTTCCTTTATTAAATTTCACACCACTTAATTGAGACAAACAAACTCGGTGAGTTTGTTTGGTTTTGGTACTTCTCTTCGTCATGTGTGGTCGATCCTTGCTCATTATTGGCAAAGATCGAACTTCAAGGAACATTTCAAAAGGTCCAACCGTAGATTTTAAATAGTTCATATGCGACATTTGCACCAAAGCTAAAAACCAATCAGTGCGTCATATACAGGGCAGATGCACAATGTGAGACCTCCATGATCTGTGTATGATGTTTATATTATAACTACGTAGCTTTGTATGCTGTATGCATAGAGTAGACTTGTGAACGTGATACAGGTATGAACCGAGGAACTATGCGTCTTATTATTCCCGCATTGAGACAGATTCAATTGCTGATGGCAATATAGCCGTGGATCAAGTTTGACAGATCGATATGAATGGGTACAAGTCATGCAGATCGTTGACTCGAAGGCTGCAGATAAATCATTGGGCGTAGCAATCCGTCTAATTTGTTCTACTTCAAATAAGTCGATATCGAAACCAAGCATGATCCTTCCCTTGCTCGATCCACATCGAAGTATGATATAGATATCAGGTAATTCTTGTCAGGTTCTACCCTCATGATGACAGCTGTACCGTCATATTTGGGATTTTCTCCGAGCAAACAAACAAGAAGAACTGTAAAACAGACGAATGGTAAAACATAGATAAATAGCAAGGTCAAATTTTCATAACCTTGAGAGTTTCTCTTCTTTTTCTGTTTTTGTTTCGACATTGTATACGTTACTATAGATACTTGCATCCAGAATCACATCTTTATTTGGCAAACACCCCTCCTCTCGAAAAAGAAGCTTTCTTTTGATAGATAAATCCATCAGTCAAATAAACAAACAAACAAATCGAAAAGAAGCTACACTATGCTTTTAATTACAAACGTGGACCAGTACATGGGATTTTCCATCACATCTCACCTTGCGCAATACAAAGAACTGCGACCTCAACTACGGGTGCTCTGCTCCAACAAATCTCGTTGCCATGGTTTCTCCAATGCTGGCATTGATGTTAGAGAAGTCGACTACAGTCACCCAAATCAGCTTTCACTTGCCCTACGAGGAGTAGATCACATTGTTCTTGCCATTGGAAATGAAAACAAGCGTGTTGAACATGCCAAGCACATCTGCACAGTAGCTGCGCAATCGGGTGTCACTAGCATCATCTGCATCTCTCACGTTGGCGCTGTCTCTCAACTTCATTCATCTCTACAAGATTTTCATCAGATTGAGCAGCAAGTTATGCAAAGCACATGCCAATACACGATTCTCAGGTACATAATGATACTATTGCACCCAAAATGGCATGGTAATTGATTAATGTAGGCTTGATTTTGTGCAACAATACTTCCATTTGTGGTCTAACTATGTGGAGAAGCATCGCCAGATGATATTACCAATGACTCAAGATATAGATATTTGCCCTGTAGACATTACAGACGTATGCAAGGTGATTGAGGATCTGTTAATAGACCCTGTCATGCACACATACAAGCAGTTAAATGATAAACACGACGGGCAAGTCTACACACTCACAGGCCCTGAAATGTTGAATGGTCAACGCATCGTGGAACTATTGAAGCTGTCAACAGGGTATGAACATTTCAAGTTTTGCCACGGCCGTCTTATGGATCTCGGATACTACATGAGCGGGCTCGGTAAAGATGTTTGGTTTGACGCTAGGTTGAAACAAGAAATGTCGCAAATTTACCACGATACGTATGAAAACAACAGCTATAGAGACAAGGCATATGCAAATCCAACAGGTATATAGAGAAGACATGCTTCGCTGATGGTATACTCATTTAATGTCTAGATAAACAAATCCAGACATATCTCGATTATTTTGATTGGGTACAGCAAACATCTGGCAGTACTTATGTACCGCACACGACTATGCTCATCAATTCATCCTCTGAATCTATCCAGAAATTCTTCAGGGAAAATGCCAATAGCTTCAAGCCAAGAGTTTAACATTTGGACAATTTGTAAGAGGGTTTTTGCCGTAATCATCTTTACGTTGAAGGAAGCACTACAATAGCACAATTCATTGAAATCACACCATTTTTTTATAATAACAATAAAAGAAAAAAAGACATCTTTATCGATTACATGTAAAAAAGAAAAAAAAGGGGGGAATAAAAAAAACCCAACTCATTTACACTATAGAAAACATTGAGTATAATGCAACACCCAACTGCCAAACAAACATCAACTTACTAGCATATTTTCTGGTCCAATCTCTTGCTGTAGACTCGTAGCGAGAACGATCAGTTTTGTAGATATGAGCGAGTTCAGGTACAAGTGGGTCTGTATCAGGAGAAGCAAAAGTCAATATTTGCTCTTCCTTTTTTCAATCAAAGTGCGCCGCAACTACTTACCATCAGGGTTAGGGTCAGTGAGCAAAGAGCAGACAGATAAAAGAACTGTTCGAAATTGTGAGTAAAACATGTATATCTGAGTTTCATCTCTCTCCCTCTCCCATTTCAGAATGAGAGATGAACCGCGTGTTATATATTTACCCTTGGAGATGGTTAAAGCAGGAGACCATTGGTCCTTCAAGATATCGAGACAAATGGAGCCGTTGCTGTTGATATTAGGATGATAGATCTTGGTGGTAAAGTTGATCTATATTATGTAATATCAGTATCCCAACAGTAACATTTACGACTACGCTAAAAAAAAGCCATGACTCACCTTTGGAGGCTTGAAGGGGTAATCAGTAGGGAAGTGGATAGACAAGAAGAAAACACCACCTTGGTAAGGGCTGTCCTCCTAACATAGCAAGCACTTAATATTGAATCCAAATGCTTCCGCCAACAGACGATATACTTACAGGGCCCATGATAGTTGCTTGCCAATGAAACAAATCATCTCCAATAGGACCTGCTGAACATGAAGAAGGGGGGTCGCGTTCGAGGTCTTTGAGTTCCTATCAAAAGATGTCATTAGTACATGTTGTACGCAAAACCTCGCTACCATGATATGTACTTTGTTAATACGTTTTAAAGCCATTTTTTATTATATAAAAGAATAATAATAGATGAAAAAGAAGAGAAAAGAAAAAAGAGGGAGAGTGCTTTTTTAAAATATTTTCAAATCCTGAGCACGCGGCAACCAATGTTGACCAATAAGGGCCGTACGGTCACAGGAAGAACTATACCTTGATGATATCAAATTTTTCGTAAGCTGCCCTCTTCTTCTTGTTCTTCTCCTTCTTGTTCACATTAGGATGGCATCTGCTAGAAAGGTCGAGTTATCGAGGGAACTGCTTTCAGCTAGTAAAGTGGCAAAAGCCTTCCCGGAAAGCGATAGACCAATGACTTCTATCTCGTTCAATGATACAGGAGAGTACTGTGTTACTGCAGGCGATGATGATAGCTTGAATGTATACAACTGCAAAGAGGGAACGTACGTTAGCATGTCTGGTCATCTCTTACTGTATCAGTTCTGACAGTATATTCTTCTATAGGGTCCGTTCAACCCTGTACTCTAAAAAGTATGGTGCCACGCTCGCTCGATTCACGCATCACAAAAACAACGTTATTTATGCATCCACCAAAGAAGATGGTAAACAATGAATGCCTTGGCAACCGTATCTGAAATCATGCTAACACAAAACGTAGACACATTAAGATACCTATCCGTGCACGATAACAAATACATTCGCTACTTTCGAGGACACAAAAAGAGGTAGATGTAGCATCAGTTTACTGTTGTCAGATGTGATCTTAATATACGTTGGCATAGAGTCATTGCAGTCGAAATGTCGCCCGTCAATGATACTGTCATGACCTCTTCGCTGGATCAGACTGTGAGGTTATGGGATTTACGATCATCCACGTGTCAGGTAATGCCAAATGGATGCAATATTTGAGCGGATGCCCTGACTGAGCACATATACTTAGGGTGTATTGCATGGAAAAGGAAAGACGTTAGCAGCATTTGATCCGCAAGGCTTGGTGTTTGCAGTTGGCCACAACTGCGATACCATTCGAGTTTACGATGTGAGAGACTATACAAAAGGGCCCTTTGCCACTTGGCCAGTGGAGGATCCACAATTTCCAGCTGGACGGTTGCCTGAATGGACTAGCCTCAAGTTCTCTGCTGATGGCAAGCAACTCGTTATCACCACTACAGCAGACATTCTCTATGTGTTGGATGCTTTTGAAGGCAGTTTACTGCAGAGATTAGTGGGCCATTCTGGCACAAACAATACTGCTTCTTGTGGTGAGGAAGTGTGCATTACACCCGATGCTCGATTTGTTATGGCAGGTGGAAGAGATGCCCATTTGCGTATTTGGGATTTGAATCAAAACAACGGCATGCTAGACAACCAACCATTTGCTACATTACCAACGCCTCATAAAACGGGCATAAAGATCGTGGGTTATAATCCTAGTAATGCAGTCGCTGCTACCGGTGCTGAGGAATTGGCCCTCTGGTTACCCTCACTTGACTAAACATCTTGACACATCTTGTAAATAATAGTATAACTTCCCCCCTCCCCTTTTTTTCGTTCTTTTATTTCTGTCTGGCTCTGTTGATTTTATTACTCTCTGCATCGAGTTCACTCTGCTTTAAGCAAATAGTGCAATCATTTACAACATAAAGATATGCCATCATTGATTTACCCGATTTTTGCAGCTTAAAAATAAAGTTACTAGTCGTAAAGCAGTATATCCAGCTGATTTTCGAGGATTGCCTAGGCCATAGCGTTTTTGATCCCGTAACTTATTATTCTTACATTGCGCTATTACCAT
>DF836577.1:33542-43749 GCA_000950595.1 Mucor ambiguus
CCTCTAATTCTTATCTAATGCGTATAGTCCTCTACTATAATATTTTTGATTGATTATGTAAAAAAAGCATTTAATTTGAACGAAACCCGCAGGGCGACGCCATCATCGAGCGTAGCGAGATCAAACGGCTAATTTGAATTGGAAATCCGATAATAAAATGCATTAGATATCACGAGAGATGGATTTTTAGGCACGTTATCTCTTTCATCTTTGCTTTTTTTTTACAACTTGGGACTTGATTAAGAAAACATGGCTTTAACAACTACATCTGCACCACTGACCATCTGCATTGACAGAGGAGGCACATTTACTGATTGTATTGGTTTCATTGGTAAACCGGGAGATGAAAACTACCAGGAATATGTCGTCAAATTGCTTTCAGAAGATCCTTCAAACTACAAGGACGCTCCTACCGAAGGCATTAGACGAATTGTGGAGCTTGCTACCGGTGAAAAACACCCCCGCTCTGAGCCTGTGCCTACAAGCAACATTGGTGAGTAGGACATACGAATGTAGCCCTCAAGTGCTAAATCATTTGCTTTAGAAAGTGTACGCATGGGCACTACAGTCGCTACCAACGCATTGCTCGAGAGAAAAGGAGAGTCGAGTGCATTACTCATTACCAAAGGCTTTGGCGATCTACTGACTATAGGTAAACTATAATTCTCACGCTAAAAAAAAATAGTTGCAAGGGCATTGATGTTTGTTTTTGTCAGGCAATCAATCAAGACCCAAGATCTTTGACCTCTCTATTAGTAAGCCCGACGTGCTGTATCAAAAGGTCATTGAGATTGATGAGCGGTGAGTGTGGTGAAACTTGGCTGGTAGCATAAATGTGGTTCTTACTGACTTGATCTGACAGTGTTGTCTTGTTGAATTCAGCTGCTTCCTCTGAGCAAATTGATCCTAAAGATATCAAGGACGATAAAGTGAGTCAAGGTATATCAGGAGAGTGGGTCAAAGTAGTACAGTCGCCAGGTAAAGTGTCACTGTCAGAGATATAGCAGGCTGCATACGTAATGGTAACACTGTCTCTTACTAAAGACCTGGATGCCATCAAACTGCAATTGCAAGCACTGTACGACGATGGCTACCGAAGCATTGCCATTTGTCTTTTGCACTCTTACACTTTCCCTGACCACGAGCAACAGATTGGCGAGTTGGCAAAATCCATTGGCTTTGATCATGTCTCACTTTCCAGCCAAGTCATGCCCATGGTCAAGGTGGTTCCTCGCGGCACATCAGCAACTGCAGATGCCTATTTGACACCTTGTATCAAGCAGTACATCAAGGGGTTCGTAAGCGGCTTTGATGATGGATTTGAAAAAGGGACAACGCAGTTGCAATTCATGCAGAGTGATGGTGGTTTGGTGCCTGTAAGTAATTTCTCTGGTTTCAAGGCCATCTTGTCTGGTCCTGCGGGCGGTGTTGTTGGATATGCTTTGACAACCTTTGACAAGCAATCCAAGGTGCCTGTTATTGGTTTTGATATGGGTGGAACGAGTACAGATGTGTCTCGGTTCGATGGCCATTATGAACATGTGTTTGAGACAACCACTGCAGGTGTTACCATTCAGGCGCCTCAACTGGATATCAATACAGTAGCTGCTGGTGGTGGATCCATGCTGTTCTTTAAGAATGGCATGTTTGTCGTGGGCCCTGAGGTGAGTGGCAAGGAATGTTTATTAGATTACTGTTGCTCATATGTGTATTGTTATAGAGTGCCGGTGCTCATCCAGGCCCTGCTTGTTACAGAAAGGGCGGCCCACTAGCCGTTTCGGATGCCAACTTGTATCTCGGCCGTCTTTTGCCAGACTACTTTCCCAAGATCTTTGGGCCTAACGAAGATCAGCCTCTGGACAGGGATATTGTAGAGAAGAAGTTTCAGCAACTTGCTGATACCATCAATTCCTCCACTGGCGAGCACAAATCCTTGGATGAGATTGTGTATGGCTTCATCAAGGTAGCTAATGAGACCATGTGTCGTCCCATCCGAGCCTTGACTGAAGCCAAAGGTCATGATACAAGCAATCACACTTTAGCTGTATTTGGTGGTGCTGGTGGTCAACACGCATGTGGTATAGCTCGCAATCTTGGCATCAATAAGATTGTATTGTATCGCCATAGCTCTATCTTGTCTGCCTTTGGCTTGGCACTGGCGGATGTTGTTCATGAGGTGCAGGAGCCCTCGGCTGAAAAGCTGAACACTGGGCTATCCCGTATTCAGGAACGTGTATCACATTTGCAAAAGGAGTCTATTGCTGAGCTCTCAAAACAGGGCTTCAGAGAGAGCGATATTGTTACTGAAGTCTATCTCAACCTTCGCTATGATGGCACTGATTGTGCCTTGATGACACTGCAGCCTGCTGCTGACAACTGGGACTTTGAAAGCGCATTCTACGAGATTTACACTCAGGAATTTGGCTTCTTGCTCAAGGACAGAGACATCATTGTGGACGATATTCGTGTGCGTGGTATTGGAAAGACTATTCAAAACAACGACCTCACCCCTGATCGCGACATTGAAGAGCTCAAGGCAGCAGGCAAGATTGTGGAGATTTCCAATGCGACCAACAGTTTTGCATCCGTTTATTTCGAGGAAACCGGGAGAGATGACCATGTTCCTGTCTACCGTCTGGGTGATCTGAAGCCAGGATCTTCTATTGCTGGACCGGCTATTATCATTGATGTCACTGCCACTGTCGTTGTGGAGCCCTCTTGTACCGCATTGATTACAGCAGGACATATCACTATCACTGTAGGTCGTGGCGAAAAGAAGGTGGTTACGACCGAAATGGAGCCTATTCAATTGTCCATCTTTTCGCACAGATTTATGAGTATTGCTGAGCAAATGGGCCGTACTTTGCAAAAGACAGCTATCTCAACCAATATCAAGGAGAGGCTAGGTATGTAGTTTGGGTTGATTTGTGTGAAAGCTTGCTATTAACGTCAAGAACAGACTTTTCGTGTGCTTTATTCGGTGCTGATGGTGGTCTCGTAGCCAATGCACCTCATATCCCTGTACATTTGGGCTCTTTGAGTCATGCTGTCATCTATCAACTCAAGTATTATGATGGCCAGTTATCTGAAGGGGATGTGATCATGACAAACCACCCACAAGCAGGCGGCTCTCATTTGCCAGGTATGTACAAAAGAGTTTATAGAGAAAGAGCGTGTTCAACTAATGCAATGGGATAGATATCACTATTATCACACCTGTATTCGACAATGGCAAGATTGTCTTTTTTGTGGCATCCAGAGGCCATCATGCTGACATTGGAGGCATCTCTCCTGGATCTATGCCACCTCATTCTAAAGAACTGTATCAGGAAGGAGCCGCCATCAAGTCATTTAAGATTGTTTCCAAAGGTCATTTCGACCAAAAGGGGCTCGAGGAACATCTGTGCACTATCCCAGCTTCCTATCCTGGGTGCTCTGGTTCACGTGCATTTAGAGATAACATCTCAGGTAGCTTATTTTACCGTGCGCAACATTGCCATGTTACAAGTATATTGACCATCACTTGATAGATCTCAAGGCTCAAATCGCTGCTAATCAAAAAGGCATCAACCTAGTCAAATCTCTGATTCAAGAATACTCATTGGAAGTAGTGCAGGCCTACATGATGCATATCCGTCGAAACGCTTCAGATGCAGTCAAGACCCTTTTGAAACAGGTGGCCAAGGAGCATTCTGAGCAATTGAAGGCGATTGATCACATGGACGATGGTACGCCCATTTGCCTAAAGGTGTCCATTGACCCGGTTCAAGGTACCGCTTTGTTTGACTTCCAAGGAACAGGCCCTGAAGTGTATGGAAATACAAATACGCCCGAGAGTGTGTGCCACTCTGCTATCATCTACTCTATCCGTTGTTTGGTAAACCAAGACATTCCGCTCAACTCTGGCTGTCTGGAGCCTATCTCTATCAAGATCCCTGCCAGCTCCATCTTGAGTCCTTCTGAGCGTTGTGCTGTCGTGGGAGGCAATGTCTTGACGAGTCAGCGATTGGTGGATGTGGTGCTCAAGGCCTTTAATGCCTGCGCAGCCAGTCAGGGATGCTGCAACAACCTCACGTTTGGTAAAGGTGGCAAGAATGAAGATACCGGTAAGACTACTACTGGTTGGGGCTATTATGAAACGATTGCTGGTGGCAGTGGTGCTGGTCCTACATGGGAAGGCCAAAGCGGCGTGCACACTCACATGACAAATACTCGTATCACTGATCCTGAGATATTGGAAAAACGCTACCCTGTGATACTTCACCAGTTCGCAATTCGTCCTCACACGGGTGGTCAAGGCAAACACAGAGGCGGCGATGGTGTCATTCGTGAAATTGAGTTTTTAGAGGACGGTATTCAAGTGTCCATTTTGTCTGAGCGACGTGTGTTTAGCCCCTACGGCCTTGCTGGCGGTGAGGATGGTGAGAAGGGTCTCAACATTTGGATTCGCCACGAAAAGTCCAGCCAAGGCGATCGTGTTGTAAGAACACTTAACATGACTGGAAAGAATTCAGCTCTGTTTGGCTGTGGTGATCGCATCGTCATTAACACGCCTGGTGGGGGTGGATATGGTCAAAAGGGTTTATTGTAACAAAGGGATTTCTATATGAGAATAAAATGCTTTTAATCGAGTGGAATCCAATCTCTTGGGTTCTTCAAAACTTCCTCTAAATCTTGCTCCCTTGAGCCTTCCTCCACCTCCTTCATGTATTCCCAGCGAGATGTGAGAGGTAAAGACATCAAGATGGCTTCAATACGTGCACCAGGTGTCTCCAATCCAAACTTGGTGCCTCTGTCCCAAACCAAATTGAACTCGACATAGCGACCACGACGAATTTGCTGCCATTCCTTCATTTCAGGGGTAAACTTCATGTTCATTCTCTTCTTGACAATAGGAATATACGATAACGAGAATCTGTTGCCCATTTCCTTGATAAAGTTGAAGATTTCGTCAGCAGGTTTATCATCCAAATCGTCGAAAAAGATGCCACCAAGACCACGAGCTTCACCACGGTGCTTGATAAAAAAGTATTTGTCGCACCATTGCTTGAACTGACCATAGTATTTCTTGTCGTATTTATCACAGCCGTCCTTGAGCACTTGATGGAAATGAATAGCATCTTCTTCAAACAAATAAGAGGGAGTCAAGTCAGAGCCACCGCCAAACCACCACATTTTGGGAGTACCATCAGGGTTTTCAATCTCGAAATAACGGTAATTTAAGTGAACAGTAGGCGCATTGGGATTGTGAGGATGAATCACCAAAGAGATGCCTGCAGCAAAGAAGGGCACAGGTCCGTCTGCGCTGATATCTTTACCTCGGTTGTGTCTCATTTGCTCTACAGCGGCCTTGGGCAATTGGCCATAGACAATAGAAATACCAACACCTGCCTTCTCAAAGACATTGCCATCTTGAAGGACGCATGTAATTCCTTCTCCACCTTCGGCGCGCTCCCATGCAGTGCGCGTGAATTGCTTACCGTCGATTTGCTCAATATCGTTTACAATGCGGTTCTGAAGACCCTTGACAAAGGCTTCCATGCGAAGTCTCATGGGATCCGTGTCATTAATTGGGCCCTCTGTTCTCTAACATTGAGATTTTGACACTTTTGTCAGCTTTGACACTTTTTCATTATTTAACCCACATCACTCTCTCCATCGCAATTGCTACTTACACGTTGCTTGTCATCTGAAATCGCATCGCAGTAAACCTAGTAGACCAATATGGATCAAAAAGATGCTCTTCCATTGTTGTATTCTAAGAATGACATACCTCTTTTGCGTTATAGACAGCGAAAGCGACAGCAGCAGTTCCCAAAGCAGCCAAGGAAGCTTTGTTTCTCCAAGCAGCATTGGCAGCAGTTGCTCTTGATGTGGTCAACCAACGCTGGCCAGTCGAGCTATGATATTAGAATACGGATGAACATTCGCTCTTTATTACCCCACATTGTAGAATGTTTCATACTAACAGTAATGAAGGTGTACGACGGAATGAACGAGCTGAGCTCACTATAAGATGGGATCGTTAACGAAATGTCGTGTGGCTATGCTATCAACCCACTACTTTACACAGAGTTCTGGTTCTCAACATGATGGATTTATGTACGAAAGAAGATGTAAAGGGCCTTACTAATGCTATTGATGTGATATTTAATTGAAAATTGTTGAATTTTTATCGGACCACACAAGGGGTGCAACAGGGAGTTGCCAATCAAATGTAGTGCTACTGCTTGTAATAAGACCCAGCATTCACAACCTGCCACTGTAACCTGTCATCAAGTAATATAGACTTAGAAGCAGGCAGTACACTTGCACGGAATTAGGGTGTATGGTCAACTTGGATGCACTTTATATGAAGTGTATTGAAACAACGTCAGCAATGTTGGCTTTTTTATAAAAACATGGAATTCGGTACTCGGTAGGTAGTAAATGCGCTTCTCCAGACTTTCACCAGACATATAAAAGAATATTGCATGATAGCATGTATAAAGCAAGATTTTAGATGATAACGTGTACGATTTGCTAGTGCACACCCATTGTCATATGGTATATCTACTCGGAGATGCTTGATCAATTACCAGTTTCAATTATCCCTGTTTCGGAAGCATGAGGTATTCAGGGCTCTTACTGTCATAGCAGGTTGATTAATCCGTAGATTATCAATTCCAGGGCTTAAATGCGGCAAGAGTGCTGTACCTTATTGTACGAGCATGAATACCATGATTGGCTCATGAAAGCGTTTGGGTGGTGACTGTACCAAATGCCAGAGAATGGGAGACGAGATTCTGAATTTTTTCCTCTTCTTTTTGTACTTGAAAGCCTCTACTTCAGAACAAGAAAGAAACTAAAGTTAAAGGCGTAGAGAGATATATTGACTCGTTTCCAGTATACTCGATAATACGCAGGCTAAAATGGTCTTCAAATACGATCCTATGGACATTGATGGAGTCTCCCACAACAACGAAGACGAATTTTTAAGTGAAGACGACGAAATGGATATTGTTCATGAACCAATTATCAAACCAGCAGATTCTCCTTTGATCTCACCATTCGTTCAACACAACTACAAAAAGTCTGTCGAAATCTGTACTAGCGTTTCTAATTTGTTTGGCAAAGTGTTTATCGATGAAGCTAAAAATGAGGTACTCAAAGACAGTGCTACGGAAAAGAAGGTAAGTTGTATGCTTGTAATTCATGTTCGGATTTGTTATTCACCCTATTCCTCTTTTTCAGCAATTGACTGTAACGCAAACGCCTCCATTATCACCAGAAAGACAGTGTCTACCATTAAGTCCCATCGAGCGCCCTACAGCTGAAGGACCAAATACGCCTTTAGCGCTTCCAGAGTCATCAGGAATGCACACTCCTCCAGCCAATAATTCACCTCTCTCAGCAACAGCCTGTAAGCAACCCAACTATCATTACAACCCTGCACCCAACTATCATCATAATCCAACCATTGTATACCATGCAGCTCCATCACTCGATACCAGCCATGGCCATGTAGTTTATATGTTTGGAATCTTTAAGATTGCATGTTATTCTGTGGCTTTCCTCTCCTGTATGTATGTTGGGTATTATGTTGTGTCCAATCTACACTATGATATGGTTTCTAAGATTGAATCCTATGAATCTGGTAATGTCACGGTTGAATTGTTTTGTTGGTTTGTACTAATTTGTGTATTTGCAGATCTTCTCACTGATCAATTGTACTGTCGGGAACAATACAATGCCAATCTCTGTGGACCAGCTACACGGCTCCCTGCTGTAAAGGATCTTTGCAGAGACTGGGAACGATGCATGATGCGACCATTCAGTGTAGGAAAGACCAAGGTGATGGCCGAGATTATGGGTGATGCTGCAAACGGATTCTCCGAAATATTAAGTTTGAGAACTATGGTAACGTATTTTGAATAATGATATGGTAGGGTATTGTCATTAATGGGGTATGTTTCTAGGTCTATAGCCTTTGCATCGTGTACGGCTTCCTGTGGTCTTTTACTCACGTCATTAAAGCTTATTCGTCTACTGAGGGCCATTCATCGCGACCTAGATCACTCAATAACTCGCCTACTATTGATCAATTAAGATATCCTCCACTTGAATCCACTCAAGCCAACATTGTAAATAATTAAAGAGCAATACATCAAATGGTAGTTCCGAGTATAAAATTATATGGTGAATAAAAAAAAAGTAATGTATTTACAATTGAATGTTGTCCATGATTTTATAAGGATCGCCAGGATTCAAGGATGTGTTTTCAGTTATTAACAGAAAGTTGATGTCTCTATCCGTATTTTCCTCTTGTGTAGCATAAATTAAGATTTCCACGAACAGCGGAAATTGCTGGAAAAAGTCTTCCATGTCTTCAGTGATGAGAGGTTGGCCGTTCTCTAATTGATGGTAGCTGTAGACATGGCCAGTTCTAATTTTAATGAGTATATTGGAGAGACCATGGAGACCTCGCTTTCTTGATTTGAATTTGTTGACAATGTCTTCAGATAATAGTTCTACATTATCTTCCAGTATGGGTAAACGGTGATCATACATTTCATCCTCCGGTGGATCTATCATCATTTCATCATCATCATGATTGCTGAGGTCCACCATTTTATTTGGATGGCTGTATAATTTATTTGCTAGCCATTCTTCAAAAATACGGGAGATTGGAGTTGTTGCCTTGTTATTGCTTGTGCCCAAGGTTGGTAACTATATTTACTTATATTCGTTAATTTTTTTGATACAGGCATGTGGTGCATATCATAGTTTATACCGAAATAAATCGAACTCCACCGTCCATGAAGTATGTGTTTTGACATTGGGAGATACGAACATTGGTAGGATCCAACATTTGATCCTGAAATGATTCAATATCTTGATTCGAGTGTGTTGGGTATAAAATTAAACTTGATAAATCATCAATTGCAGTGGCTAGTGTTTCATCATCGTCTTCGCTATCATAGTAATGTTTAACTGATGTTGGCATGTTATTGTTGTTATTTTGTTGCTTTAAAATTAGGGTATTGGTGGCTATATGCGCAGGTTTATTTAATACACCGTGAGGGTGCTTTCTCAGGACAATGCTTACCGTATTGATGAGGCTCGAATAACATTGTATATATAGTAAAGAGAGATGCGTTGTTGATGGAAAAAGGGAATACAAAAAGAAAGAGAAAGAAAAAATTGGAAACCAAAAAATACCTCTTTTATATTGAAAAATTATACACTGGTTTCTTAATCAAGTAATAGACTTTGAATTATTATTGAGCCATGTGAGGTTATCGATTTGTGTACCTCTTTACAGTCATAAAGTCATGGGAAAAGAAAAGGGGGGATCGAGTGTTTTCAAGGTACAACTTGGACACAGACGCCCACACGCCTACAGCCCTCTTGCTGTTCTGCTCAATATGCCTCTCAATGTAAGTTGTAACGATCTATGCACCATGCTCAATGTGCAAGGCTTAAAAATTTCTCACATGTACATGGTATTATCTTTAAAACATCATCTTCCAATGAAAACGGCCCCTTCTTCCAATAACCGGGTGTCACCTAACCAATATCTTCTTTATCTAGTGCTACCAGAGATTTTCTTTTAGGTCATGCGTCAAGTATACATGGTGCTCTCTTTCATCCTAAAAGAGTAGTCTATGCATGACTTGAGAAACTTGCTCTAATGCTGAACTTGAGCAATAAGCGTCGAAAAAATACGAAAAAATCTGTCATTAACAAATGTATCGAAATCAAGATGTAATGTACCCAGCATTTGATATACTTTATCGTCTGCGAGACAAGAAGATCCAAACAACAAAGAAGAAGAAAAGCGAATTTGCAAATATTATTGATACAAGAATTTAAAGTTTACATTTGTTCCATTGAAGTTGCTATTACAACATACAGTATCGATCGGATTAGCTTGCCATGCTACTACGGTCACTACATTGCTCTGCTCCTCTGCTTCTGTTCCTTCATACACAATCTTCTGTATAATGCAAGGAGAAGGCAAACTCAATGGTTTCTCCTTATGTATTTGATACAACATCTGTTGTGTATATACGAGTCGATAGTTTATCTAATTGCATGATGCAATCGTTTTCGCAGTTCTCTTTTTTCTCCTCTTTTTTTTTTTGACAGAGATAGATAACATTCACAATAGGGATTCATTTAATAGTTAATAGGCAAATCCATACAACAAAAAACGTCATACAGC